>CM035417.1:85666916-85749416 GCA_020310875.1 Ceratopteris richardii | reverse complement strand
TATAGGAATACTTGCTCGATGATGATGATGATGATGATTTTTCTCATAATGTTAATATACCGCATACACGTCATGGACTTGCTGTTGATCAATTACAAGCAGAGGTTTCTAGAAATCCTCTACCTCCTGGTTTAGAGAATGAAACGGCTGGAGATTATCCATTGCCAGCTCGTGATCGTTCTTTAGTACAAACATATGATAGAAGAAGGTATGGAGGATGGAATAGAGGAACACTTCCTTTAGATGGAGAGGTTTTCAACTTTTGGGTTAATCGCTATATGATTGCTCCATCCACTATTACTAATGCTGGTCGTGGTCTCTTTATTGTAGAGGATTTTTATGTGCCTCCGAACTCTGAAGTCACTCTTATGTGATTTTGTGGTCCTATATATGGATGGGGAGATTGGCATCGACTTTCACGTTATGTTCAAAGCATTAGTACTTATGGAATATGCTTGAACGTAGCATCCCTTACTAGTAGAAGGATTTTACATGCAGAAAATGAAAGGTTATATATTGATGGAAGACCTTACACACATGGAAATATAGCAGGTTTAATAAATAGTAGTCGAGGGTTACATAATAGTTCAAGGACTAATTGCACATTTGAGGAGCGTGAAAATAGTCATGAATCACCATACATGAGTAGATATGTATCAAGATACATAGTTGTCAATGCTATTACTACATTACATGCTGGTGATGAACTATTAGTGAATTATGGATGGCGTAGACCTCCAAGAGCACCTTTTAGCTAGAGAGAATAAAAATTTTCTATCCATATTTAATAAGTGATATACTTAATTTTATATTTGAAGTTTAATTTTTATTCATTTATGGAATACTAATGAGTTTTATTTATATGTGTAGATTCCAAGATATGAAGTTGATGATATTCGTCCACAACATTCACAATTACCAGTAAGACCTCATTTATCAGAAGCTTCCATGAGGAGGCTACGCAAAACTAATCCTGTGCAATATGCAAAGTTGAAAGATCTATATTCAAAAGATGATAAAGTATAAGATTTGTGTGACAATGATGAAGATGACGGCATGGCAGATTTTATTGAGGATTGTTATCAAAATGACAGTGAGAGCATGGATATTTCTAAAAATGAGAAATATCTTCGAGAGGAATGTCTAAAGCATGTATATGAAGGAAGTTGTTTGACACAACTAAATGCGAGCTTACTTATTCTCAACCTTCAAAATCATTTTGGATGGAGTAATGTATCTGTTTCGACACTATTAAGGTATAAATTTCAATTTTCTATCTATTTATATATATATGCATAAATAAATATATATATATATATATATATATATATATATATATATATATATATATATATATATATATATATATATATATATATATATATATATATATATATATATACATGCAGGTTTTTATTCTTACTTTAGATAAGGTAAGAACAAGAACTTGAATTGAATGGAAACTTTTTGTCTGCGCATCTTTTAAAACTATTAATGCATCTTTCCAAATATTCACAATGGTGACCTGGATGAGTCGCATGCACAGAGGTTACTCAAGAGACAGCAATCTGATTATAATGGAGTAGTCCACTTTGTATCCTAAAGTTTAGATGCTCATCATTGACATGCAAGAGGTTTACTGCATACCTGACAAATCCTGCTCTATCTTGAGTAACCTCTGTGCATGCGATTCATCTAGGTCACCATTATATGAACATATGTGTGAATTGACAAGATACCATTGTTTGGATGGCAGGATATGATTGTTTGGATGGCGGGATACGATTGTTTGTTTTGGAGGATATGAATGATTTGTCGATTCACACATATGTTCAGTTTGAAAGTGTGAATCGACAAATCATTCAATGAAGGTACATACTTCATATCATCCAAAACAAACAATCGTATCGTGCCATCTAAATTTTGCGTAAATATTTTGAAAGATGCATTAATAGTTTTAAAAGATGCGCGGACAAAAAGTATCTATTCAATTCAAGTTTGATAAAGTTACAGATTATTATCTGAAAAGTTTTTACCAAGTCAGAATATTCTTCCTACCTCACATGATGAAATGATGAAGATAATCAACAATCTTGGTATAGATTATCAATGTATACATGCATGTCCTAACGATTGTATTTTATATAGAGGTGAATATGTAGACTCTTTGACATGTCCCAAATGTCAATCTCCTCGATATAAGGGTGAAGAAGGTAAAATCCCGAAAAAGGTATTGAGACATTTTCCATTGGCTCCACGGATTAGACATATGTTTCAAAGCCCCGAATTATCAAAGCTTTTGACTTGAGGACATGATCACAAAAGTACTGATGGAATAATCATAATTCCTCATGATAGTGTTGCTTTTCAGCATATTGATTCTACATGGCCTGAATTTGCAGAAAATCCACAGAATCTAAAGTTAGGAGTTGCATTAGATGGGGTTAATCCATTCTCCACAAAATCCAGTAAATGGTCAACATGGCCAATGGTAGTCATAAACTACAATCTTCCGCTATATCTTAGCATTAAAAAGGAACATTTAATGCTTTCACTTTTAATCCGAGGCAAAAGACAAGTTAAAGATATGAATGTATATCTTGCTCCTCTCATTGACAATCTTCAAGAGTTATGAAGAGGTATTAATGTCATTGATGTATCGAAAAGCATCAACGAAAGACATATTACGATTCGTGGTATTGTGGCTTGGACTATTCATGATTTTCCTGGATATGGTTTTTGTTCATGTATTGATGTAATTTTTTTATTCAATATGCATGTAAATAAATATGATCTAATCTAATTATATTTTCATCATTTTCCATGATGCAGGAATATCTACTAAGGGTTATAAAGCTTGTCCATATTGTGGTGATTGGTTGAGATCAATCTATAGTAAGAATCTCAACAAAAATATTTATCTTCGACATCGACGATTCTTGCCTGATGATCATCCATTAAGATCTAAAAGAGAAGCAATACATTTTAATGGAAAGCTTGAAACAGGCCAGTATCCAAAACCTATGACGCCTATGGATTGGTATACAAAATGGACAAATGGACCTCTGATAGATCCAGAAGCAAAAATCTTCAGTGATGATTCAGATAATGAGTATGTGAACAGAGGTAAAGGGAAATTGGCACTCGCAGAGAACATATCAATATGGTATTCTTTGGAGTATTGGAAAGAGTTAAAAGTATGTCATCTTCTTGATCCTATGCATATATTCAAAAATATTGGTTATTCACTATGGGAGCATCTTCTTGGACTAAAAGATACCACATCATCAAGGAATGATTTGAAAGATCAAAAATCCAAACCAAAGTTATGGCTAGTTTTTGATAGACATCGACAAGAAACGACTTATGCATCTGCTCCTTGGGTACTTACAACAAAAGAGATACAGACTATCAACAATAGAATTCAATTGATCAAGACTCCTACAGGATATGGAGCATCATTTCAAAACATGTTTACTATGGATGATAAGAGCTTATCTGGGTTAAAGACCCATGACTGGCATAAGTATTTGAAACATATTTTACCTTTGGTTATCGATGGATGTAGAACGAAAGGAGTACGAGATGTGATCTATCGTCTTGGATCACTTATAAGGTAATTATGATACTTTTATATTTAATATGTATGAATATTGGATATCTTTTATTGTTTAATTAACTTCTTTATAATTGTTTTTATGATTTGTATAGGTGGATTACATCCAAAGAGATCGATAAAAATTCGATCCCACAATAAAAACGGGAATGCAAAGAGCTCCTATGATTGATGGAAAAAGAACTTCCTACTTCATTTTTTGATATTCAGGATCATTTACTAGTCCATCTTGTAGATAAGATAGAGATTGCTGGTGTTGTCAACACTCGATGGATGTTTTGGGTCGAGCGATTTATGGGAATACTAAAAGGTTACGTGCGACAAAGAGCAAAACTAGAAGGATCCATGGCAAAGGGTTGGATGCTTGAAGAGTGCATGTATTACGTTAGTGAGTACCTTGAAAGAGTTCATGAAGAAGCTCCACGTGCATAGACCAACGAGTCTTCTTCAAAAATAAGAGATGAGGTATTATCAGGTAAGGGGGTTCCATTCTTATTTACATTTCAAGAATGCATGCAAGCGAAAAAAGTCTCTGAAGTAAAAGGCGAAAAAACAAAAGATCTAGACGTAATCTGGATAATAATGAGATTACAGATATACCCTCTTTCACGGATTGGCTATATAGTCGTTTGCAACGTGCCAACGCAAATAATGAAGAAATCTCAGATGAGCAAAGAGAGTTAATGATAGGTTGTGAACAAAAGGTAATTTTATTAAAATATATATTTTATTTTTTTCATATATGTATTTTAGTTTCTATTTACTAATTGAATTTATTTTGCAGGCTCGAATGTTCACTAATATGTGGGCTTTTGGACAGCATATTAGAATCAAAGCCATTGATTCTTTACGTAAAATAGAGGATTCTAGTATTGTTGCTTGTTTCAAGAAACTATCACGTGCTAGCTCAAAAGACACGAACCTTATAGATAGCAAACTTGGTTACGTAGGAACTATTGTTGGTATCTACGAAATTTCATTTCGTACATTCAAACAGGTAGAAAAAAGTTTATATATTTTTTTTAGAGTTAGTTATTTTTTTAAGCACCTAATAATGGGACGTTTTTGTTGTTATATATTTTGATAGGTCATTTTGAAGGTTGACTGGTATCGAGCGGAGTATAAAGGTAGTAATTCTACAATAAGAAAGGAATTATCTGGGTTTTGGGCAATTGATGCTTCCAAGGTGATGCGATCTACTAAAGAACCATATATTCTTCCTAGGCATATTGAACAAGCATTTTTTTATAAAAACCCAGATGCTCATCCTTGGTGGCAAGTCATTCATGTGCAACCTAGAGGTAGGTCATTGTTTGAATAGTTTATTGTTAGAGAGATTGAAGAAAGTCCTCTTGATGATTCAGCATCAGATACTGATACATCAACATCTCGAATAGAGACTCATTATACGTGATAATGATACTAATATTTTTGATGAAGAGGATAATTCTCTACATGCTGATTCTACTAATGAGGAAGAGGAATTACCAGAAATAGATATTAATCCACCAATAGATGATGTGATTCATGAGAACATAGATTTAACAATAGAAGAAATAAATGAAATCAATAAGGATAATGAAGATGAGACTATATTGATGTCTTACCAGAATGATGGCAATAATGAAAACATATGAGCAAATTAGATAGTAAATTCTACTCTAGTTAACGATCAATAACTTGAAGCTTCTGAATGGATATCAGATACTAGGTTTTTTTTATTAACTTGAATAACGATGAATCGTACTAGAGAGATGAAATCATGTTCTTCTAAGTTAGAACATGAAGCTTGGGGGTATGCCTAATTATTTTATATATAGCTTTATCTTCGAGGAGTAAATTTTTATCATGTATGTATGCATATGTGTGTGTATTCATGTGTATTATATGTATACATATGTTAGTATGCATATATATGTATTTCATGTATATGTATGTGTTTGCATGTGTGTGATATATGTATACATGTGTTAAATATGCATATGTGTATATATGCATATGCATTTATGTAAAATATTCATGTATTCATGTACGTAATATATGCAAGTGTTTATAATTGTGTACATGTATATTTGTATATGTGTCTATGTGTAAATATGTACATGTAAATATGTTAGTATGTATATATATATTTATGTGTGCATTTAGGCATGTATGTGTGATGCATAATATATCTACTCCATTTTATATTTATGTATCCTATCTACATGATGTGTATATATCTTTACATATATTATGATCCTCGTTGATTCGAGTAGCTATATATAGAGGCATAAGGTTGGGAGGAGAGACATCTCTCTAGTAGGACGTCGGAGGTGTACATATACTTCAAACATATGGCTAAGAAGTTGAATTAGGGTTTTTAAATTAGGGATTTCAAAACCCTAATATCGAGATTAGTGTTCTCTCTCTCTCTCATATACATACATACCGTGCATTGTCACAATGATGAGCCATAAGTGTCCGCATCTCTTTTAAACACCACTTAAGCGACCACCCTGTCCCAAACTCCGTCTCAAGTGAACTGAGCACGTACTTTTTATCCCTCTCATGATGCTCACTACAAAAATAAAAAACATAATATATATAAAACATAAGATATATATTTCAATTTATATGTAAAAGTTTTACTTACTTCCATGGTAAGTGGATAAAGAGAAGGTAAGAGTCGCATAGTGCGCGCATTCTCCTCTTGAACTCCAATCCATTTCCTATGTATACAATGTTCCCCTCTGGCTCTATGTCGCACTCTAGTCCTAACGTGCCTATGCATGTCCTGATAGGCACCGTCGCTGCTCTGCTATCACGTGCTGGAGTTGGTATAGGTGTCCTGAAAATAGATAGATAGAAATAAATAAAAAAAGTGTTATAATATCATTAAAAAAGTTTATGAAAAAACATACCTATGAGCAGATAGCTCTCTTCCTGCATGTGGAGCCACACAAGAGCCCTCGTCTGATCGCGTAAGCATCTGGATCGTATAATCCAGCTCCTCATCAGACATCTCTGCGTAGTCCCGCATTATGGCCCCTAGAGTATCTGACGGAACTCTTGCTCTCATAAGACTTTTTATGAGAGTGAGTTTTGCCTTTCTCTCTCTACTGGGATCCATAATATCTAACATATAAAACAAAATGGTTAGAAATCAATATATATACGTGTATGTGTGTGTATGCATGTGTATGTGTGTGTATGCATCATTATGTGTGTAAGTGTCTATGTGTGTTTGTGTGTGTGTATATGTGTGTGTGTGTCTATGTGTATGTGTGTGTGTCTATGAGTGTGTATGTGTTTATGTGTATGTATGTATCTATGTGTGTGTAAGTGTCTATGTGTGTATGTGTATGCATGTATGTATGCATATATGTGTGTATGCATGTGTATGTGTGTGTATGCATCATTATGTGTGTATGTGTGTATGTGTGTATGTGTGTATGTGTGTATGGGTGTATGTATATGTGTGTGTTGTCTATGTGTATGTGTGTGTGTCTATGAGGGTGTATGTATTTATGTATATGTATGTATCTATGTGTGTGTATGTGTCTATGTGTGTATGTGTATGCATGTATGTATGCATATGTGTGTGTATGCATATGTATGTGTGTGTATGCATCATTATGTGTGTCTATGTATGCATGTGTATGTGTGTATGCATCATTACGTGTGTATGTGTCTATGTGTGTATGTGTGTGTGTATATGTGTTTGTATGTGTGTATGCATGTGTATGTGTGTGTATGCATCATTATGTGTGTAAGTGGCTATGTGTGCTTGTGTGTGTGTATATGTGTGTGTGTGTGTCTATGTGTATGTGTGTGTGTCTATGAGTGTGTATGTGTTTATGTGTATGTATGTATCTATGTGTGTGTATGTGTCTATGTGTGTATGTGTATGCATGTATGTATGCATATATGTGTGTATGCATGTGTGTGTGTATGCATCATTATGTGTGTATGTGTCTATGTGTGTATGTGTGTATGTATATGTGTGTGTTGTCTATGTGTATGTGTGTGTATATATAAGTGTGTATGTGTTTATGTATATCTATGTATCTATGTGTCTATGTGTGTATGTGTATGCATGTATGTATGTATGTATGCATATGTGTGTGTATGCATATGTATGTGTGTGTATGCATCATTATGTGTGTCTATGTATGCATGTGTATGTGTGTATGCATCATTACGTGTGTATGTGTCTATGTGTGTATGTGTGTGTGTATATGTGTTTGTATGTGTGTATGCATGTGTATGTGTGTGTATGCATCATTATGTGTGTAAGTGTCTATGTGTGTTTGTGTGTGTGTATGTGTGTGTGTGTCTATGTGTATGTGTGTGTGTTTATGAGTGTGTATGTGTTTATGTGTATGTATGTATCTATGTGTGTGTATGTGTCTATGTGTGTATGTGTCTATGTGTGTATGTGTATGCATGTATGTATGCATATGTGTGTGTATGCATGTGTATGTGTGTGTATGCATCATTATGTGTGTATGTGTCTATTTGTGTATGTGTGTATGTATATGTGTGTGTGTGTCTATGTGTATGTGTGTGTGTCTATGAGTGTGTATGTGTTTATGTGTATGTATGTATCTATGTGTGTGTAAGTGTCTATGTGTGTATGTGTATGCATGTATGTATGCATATATGTGTGTATGCATGTGTATGTGTGTGTATGCATCATTATGTGTGTATGTGTGTATGTGTGTATGTGTGTATGGCTGTATGTATATGTGTGTGTTGTCTATGTGTATGTGTGTGTGTCTATGAGGGTGTATGTATTTATGTATATGTATGTATCTATGTGTGTGTATGTGTCTATGTGTGTATGTGTATGCATGTATGTATGCATATGTGTGTGTATGCATATGTATGTGTGTGTATGCATCATTATGTGTGTCTATGTATGCATGTGTATGTGTGTATGCATCATTACGTGTGTATGTGTCTATGTGTGTATGTGTGTGTGTATATGTGTTTGTATGTGTGTATGCATGTGTATGTGTGTGTATGCATCATTATGTGTGTAAGTGGCTATGTGTGCTTGTGTGTGTGTATATGTGTGTGTGTGTGTCTATGTGTATGTGTGTGTGTCTATGAGTGTGTATGTGTTTATGTGTATGTATGTATCTATGTGTGTGTATGTGTCTATGTGTGTATGTGTATGCATGTATGTATGCATATATGTGTGTATGCATGTGTGTGTGTATGCATCATTATGTGTGTATGTGTCTATGTGTGTATGTGTGTATGTATATGTGTGTGTTGTCTATGTGTATGTGTGTGTATATATAAGTGTGTATGTGTTTATGTATATCTATGTATCTATGTGTCTATGTGTGTATGTGTATGCATGTATGTATGTATGTATGCATATGTGTGTGTATGCATATGTATGTGTGTGTATGCATCATTATGTGTGTCTATGTATGCATGTGTATGTGTGTATGCATCATTACGTGTGTATGTGTCTATGTGTGTATGTGTGTGTGTATATGTGTTTGTATGTGTGTATGCATGTGTATGTGTGTGTATGCATCATTATGTGTGTAAGCGTCTATGTGTGTTTGTGTGTGTGTGTCTATGTGTATGTGTGTGTGTTTATGAGTGTGTATGTGTTTATGTGTATGTATGTATCTATGTGTGTGTATGTGTCTATGTGTGTATGTGTATGCATCTATGCATGCATATGTGTGTGTATGCATGTGAATGTGTGTGTATGCATCACTATGTGTGTATGTGTGTATGTGTGTATGTGTGTATGTGTGTAGGTATATGTGTGTGTTGTCTATGTGTATGCGTGTGTGTCTATGAGTGTGTATGTGTTTATGTATATGTATGTATCTATGTGTGTATATGTATCTATGTGTGTATGTATATGCATGTATGTATGCATAAGTGTGTGCATGCATATGTATGTGTGTGTATGCATAATTATGTGTGCCTATGTATGCATGTGCATGTGTGTATGCATCATTACGTGTGCATGTGTCTATGTGTGTATGTGTGTGTATGCACTATAAGAAAAAGGGGGGCGTAGCGATGTCCCCAAATCGGGAAAAAAACGAGAACGGTCGCTTATGCGACGAAGTCGTCGCATAAGCGACGGTAGGAATTTCGGATTTTTTTTTTTGCCTGACCCTCGTCGCATAAGCGACGCTACTTAAAAAGCGTCGCTATTACCGTCGCTGATTAGCAATGCATTTAACGACGTTGGCCATTGGCAGGTATGCACACACACACACACACACACACACATACATATGTACACACACATATACACGCATAGACACACACACACATACGCATAGACACACACACACATACACACAAATACACACACATATACACACATACACAATCCATAATGCATACACATACACACATGCACACATAATGCATACACATGCACACACATATACACATGCACACACATATACATGCACACACATAATGATGCATTCACACACATACACATGCATACACACATAGACACACATATACACTCACACATCCAAACATACACACTCATAGACACACATTCATACACACACACATCCAAACATACACACTCATAGACACACACACATACACATAGATGCGCACACACATACACACACATAGACGTGCACACACATACACACACATACACACACATATACACACACAGACACATACACACATAATGATGCATCCACACACATACACATGCATTCACACATAGACACACATATACACACACACATATATGCATACACACACACATAGAGAGACATACACACACATACACATACATGCATACACATACACACATAAACACACACACACACACATAAACACATACACACATAAACCCATACACACTCATAGGTACACACACATACACATAGACACACACACATATAGTATATACACACACATGCACACATAGACACATACACACATACACATGCATACACACATACAGACACATATACACACACATACACACATACACACACATATATGCATACACACACATAGAGAGACATACACACATAAACACATACATCCATACACTTGCATACATAATGCATATGCATATGCATATAATGTACATACATACTTACATGCATACATAATGCACATGCATAGATACATACGCACAAACAGATACATACACACATAGACACATACACACACATGAACACATACATACTCATAGATACACACACATACACATAGACACACACACATACACACACATACACACATAATGATGCATACACACACATACACATGCATACACACATACAGACACATGTACACACACATTCACACACACATTCACACACATATATACATACACACGCATACACATACATGCATACATATTGCATATGCATATGCATACATACATACTTACATGCATATGCATACACACACATATGCATACATACATACTTACATGCATATGCATACACACACACACATATGCATACATACATACTTATATGCATACATAATGCACATGCTTACATACACTGTCATAATGTATACACACACACATACACACATAGACACATACACACATAATTATGCATACACACACATACATATGCATACACACACATATGCATACATACATGCATACACATACACACACATAGATACATACATACACATAAATACATACACACTCATAGACACACACACATACACATAGACACACACACATAGACACACACACATACACACACACATACACACATACACACATAGACACATACAGGTAATGATGCATACACACATACACATGCATACATAGACACACATAATGATGCATACACACACATACATATGCATACACACACATATGGATACATACATGCATACACACACACATAGACACATACACACACATAGATACATACATACACATAAACACATACACACTCATAAACACACACATACACATAGACACACACACATATACACACACATACACACATAGACACATGCATGCATACACATACACACATAGATACATAAACACACATAGATACATACATATACATAAACACATACACACTCATAGACACACACACATACACATAGACAACACACACATATACCTACACACATAGACACATACACACATAATGATGCGTACACACTCATACACATGCATACACACACATATGCATACATACATGCATACACATACACACATAGACACATACACACACATAGATACATACACACACATACACATGCATACACACATACAAACACATATACACACACACATACACACATAGACACATACACACGTAATGATGCATACACACATACACATGCATACATAGACACACATAATGATGCATACACACACATATATATGCATACACACATATGCATACATACATGCATACACATACACACATAGACAAATACACACAAATAGATACATACATACACATAAACACATACACACTCATAAACACACACACATACACATAGACACACACACATATACACACACATACACACACATACACACATAGACACATGCACACGTAATGATGCATACACACATACACATGCATACATAGACACACATAATGATGCATGTTGGAGATAGACGTCTGCGGAAGCACGCGAACAACACAAGGAAGAAGAAGAAGCTTGGAGCACAACACACAAGACTGAATGTATTACTAGAGAATGTACAAAGATAAGTAGCCCATTAGGGCAATAGGCGTATATACAAGCCGGGGAAAAAAACCTCCTAAAGAGGTAAAAAAGTGCCCCGGCGGTCCTAGAGTGTTCACACACATCACTACCTAAATATATCAACAAATCCCCCCTGGGAGTGATGCGGTGAACAAGGAGCTGGCACTCATGTATAAGGAAGTTCCAAGCTATGTGGAAATCACTCCACAAAAGGAAGTAAGCCCAAAGCTTTGCGGAAAGCTTCAAACTTCTCCCTAGGCAGAGCGTTCATGAAAAGGTCTACAATGTTCTCCTGCGTGGGCACATGTGCCAAGCTGATCTCCCCAGTAGAGAACCTCTCCCTGACATAGTGATAATGCACCTCAATGTGCTTAGTGCGAGCATGGAACACAGGGTTCCTCGCAACTGCCAATGCGCTCTGACTGTCTGTGAAGATGGTGGTGGCAGAAGACTAGCCAACACCCAAATCAGCCATAAGGCGTCTGAGCCACACACACTCAATAGTCGCCGTGAAAGCTGCCCTATACTCAGCCTCACAACTAGAAGTGGCCACAGTAGGCTGCTTCTTGCTGAACCAAGATATACATGAGCTACCAAGCATGAAGCAAAAACCACTGGTGGACACACGAGTGTCATAGCAACCAGCCCAATCTGAGTCAGAAAAAGCATGCAAATCTGGCGGTAGTGATCCCCCCTTGGGATAAAACAACCCAAGTAGCCGAGTACCACTCAAGTAGCGAAAGATGCGCTTAACCGCTTTCCAATGCGTGACTCCTGGGCAATGCATAAACCTGCTCATCTGTGAGACAACAAACTGAATATCTGGCCGAGTAATGCATAAGTAAATCAAGCATCCAATAGCCTGCTGATAGAGAACAGCATCAAATGCATCTCCAGCATCATGAAGACTCAATTGTAAACCCATCTCCATAGGAGTGGCAATAGGCTTACAGTCTTCAAGGCCAAAACACTGCAATAATGTGTCAATATATTTCGTTTGACACAAAGCCATTCCACCATCAACATGCATAAACTGAATGCCCAAATAGTGATGCAAATGCCCCAAATCAGGCATCTCAAATGAGGCATGCAAATCAGCCTTAAAATCAGCAATATGTGTCTCAATAGGACCAGTGAGCAGCATGTCATCAACATAGACAACAATGATCAGAAGCACATCATTAGCACGCTTAACATATAAGGTGCTTTCAGTTGGACTATTCTCAAAACCATGTGCAATCAGATAGGCATGTATTTTCTCATACCAAGCACGTGGTGCTTGCTTTAAACCATATAATGCCTTCTTTAACCTGCAAACCTGGTTTTCATGCCCTTTCTGCACAAAGCCACGGGGCTGAAAAACATACACTTCTTCATGCAAGTCACCATTCAGAAATGCTGTTTTAATGTCCAACTGATGTACATTCCAACCATGATGGGCTGCAAGTGCACAAATGTTGCGAACAGTAGTCATACGACATGTAGGTGCAAAGGTCTCATCAAAATCAATGCCTCTTTCCTGTGCATAACCCTTTGCAACAAGCCTAGCCTTATACCTGTCAACTGTACCATCAGGTTTACGCTTCAGCTTGTATACCCACTTAGTGCCAATGGCCTTCTTTCCAGGAGGCAGGTCACATAAAGACTATGTACCATTCTTCATTATAGCATCATATTCAGATTGCATAGCAGCCATCCAATTTTCTGAATTTTGTGCTTCATCAAAAGAAACAGGCTCATTCTCATCACAGAGACTAGATGCAGCCATAGCATAGCAATGTGATGCAAAGGAGGCACTATGAGAGCCTGAACAAGTACGATATGACAAAGGTGCATCTAATTTGCTGTCACGCAAAGTCTGCACCAGCCATTTTGGCATAGTTTTTGCCTGCTCAATATCAGCTCTCTCATCAACAAGTGCATCATGTAAATCTGCATCAGAAATGGAATGATCTGCATCATCATATGAAACCTACAAAGGTTGAGAAGTTGCCTCATTAGGACCAGCACTAGCATGTCCACCTGTAAAAAGAGGCATCAAAGTATCATACATGTCTTTGGAGCTAACAGATGTCTCCTTAGTACATGAAAGCAATGGCTGAATAGCATCTTGCACAAAGACAACATCACGGCTAACCAGAATGCGTTTAGTCTGTGGATGATACAAACGATAGCCTTTACTTTTAGAACTGTACCCAACGAAAATACATTTTACTGCCTTATCATCCAATTTTCTGCGATGTTGTTCAGGCACTAATTCATATGCCAAACTACCAAAAACACGCAGATGAGCAATAGATGGCTTGCGGTCATGCCAAGCCTCATATGGAGTGATAGACTGCAACGCTTTAGTGGGACACCTGTTCAGTACATATGCTGCACACATGACAGCCTCAAGCCAGAAACTATGTGGTAAAGCCTGACTTTTGACCATGCACCTCGCCATCTCCATGAGTGACTTGTTCTTTCGTTCAGCAACTCCATTCTGTTGAGGTGTATACGGCACTGTACACTGGTGTTTTATCCCACGTTGAGCCAGAAATGCATTAAAATCTGAAGACATATATTCCCCCCCTCGATCAGAACGGAGGGTGCCCATTTTACATGCTGACAGATTTTCAGCCAAAACCAAAAACTGTTTGAAGCACATGAACACTTCGGACTTAGCTTTGAGTGGATATACCCATGCATGCCTAGGCACAGAATAGAGACTAATTCCTCAAATGACAAGGCATTCGGATTTCCATTCATCATCAACCGAAGAGTAGAGGCAAAACTCTGATATGAATCAGGAAGACCATTCAGAACGGTCTGCACAAGTGAGCTATCTGGTATAACCTCATCAGCAGAAATCAATTGTTCCTTCAGGTCTTTGATCTTTGTAAGAAAACTGTCCATAGAATCACCTTCATTCATGTGCTCACTCTCCAATTGTTTTCGGAGGTAAGCAACACGAGCCTCATTCCTAGCCTGGTACAAAGTGGTAAGTGTATCCGAAGCATCCTTTGCTGTTCTGCAAGAGCGAATGTGAGGAATAATGGCACGTTTGATAGACAAGGCTATCAATGCATGTGCCTGGGCCTCTCTGCCATCCCAACGAATCTGCTCTGCAGTAGGTGCAACAGAAACAACAGCACGAACAGGAATCTGCGGAATATCATCTTTGACACCATCTTCATCAGCTCCAGCACCTGTATTTGCAGTACCTGTCGTTACAGGTGTAACACGACGTCTTTCAACACCCTGCACAATGTTCCACAATCCTTTTGCAACCAGTACATGTCGCATCATATAAGCCCATAATGGGTAGTTGGTACCATCCAACTTATCCTCAACAGCCAACATACAGAATACATCACTGCTTTCAGCCATGGCCGGTGACTAAAATACGTTGATGTAGAAAATTGACTATATCTCAAAAAGTTGAGAAGAACTGCCCAGAGGAGTTCTGCTAGACCTGTAGCGGACTTCGAGACGCTTAAACTAGCGAACAGAAACTGGTATATAGCTTTGGCACAAAAGGACGAAATAGCCTGCACAAGCGCTGCGATAGTGTGTTCGGAGGCGGAAACACCCTGAGTATGCTCACCAAATTTCGTGCGAATCTGAGACTGCAAACGGAGGAGTGTCGACGGCGCCCTAGAAGAAGTGACGACCTGCTCTGATACCAATTGTTGGAGATAGACGTCTGCAGAAGCACGCGAACAGCACAAGGAAGAAGAAGAAGCTTGGAGCACAACACACAAGACTGAATGTATTACTAGAGAATGTACAAAGATAAGTAGCCCATTAGGGCAATAGGCGTATATACAAGCCGGGGGAAAAAAACCTCCTAAAGAGGGAAAAAAGTGCCCCGGCGGTCCTAGAGTGTTCACACACATCACTACCTAAATATATCAACAATGCATACACACACATACATATGCATCCATACATGTATACACATACACACATAGACACATACACACACATAGATACATACATATACATAAACACATACACACTCATAGACACACACACATACACATAGACAACACACACATATACATACACACATACACACATACACACATACACACATACACACATAATGATGCATACACACACATACACATGCATACACACATATATGCATACATACATGCATACACATACACACATAGACACATACACACACATAGATACATACATACACATAAACACATACACACTCATAGACACACACATATACACATAGACACACACACACACATGTTGGTGCAAATCAAGCCTTCACATTTGGCTTGGAACCCTTGAAGGATATCACTATGTGAAGCAAGGACCATAGGAACTTATGCCTATGATTTCTTACCATTTTATCTCTTCTAAAAATCTTAGTGACTTGGCACCTAATGTAATCACACCTACTTGATTAAGTCGTGGAAAATTTGATTGATTGATTGAGGGAATATCTCAATCAAATTTTAGGTGAAAGATTCTAGGAGATTTTGAATTTTTGAATTTAACTCAACTCTATATAAGAGGCAAAAAAAGAGTCACGGGCAGTAGCTCATGTTCTAGCTCATTTCCCGAGGCATATCTCACCTATCTTTGAGTGTATGAAGTGCTACACTATTGCCCACACATCTCTATCTTATTAGGCAATTCTTGACATGCCAATGAGTTTGTAAATCAATGTAAAGTAATACATACATTTACATCTACTACTTCTGTATTCTCTGAGTTGTCTATCTCCAAGTCTGTCAACTTCAACAAGGCATATCTCAAGATCTACTCAACCAAATCAAGTGATTCAAGGCTTTCTGGAACCACCTCCAAGCATTCTACAAGACTACAAAGTTTGAAGAAGTTTGGTTCAGCCATTTTCAAGAAATTGTCTTCGAAGCAGTCTCTGGTATTTATCTGCACATCTCCTAAAAAAGCGGGAGTGACCATACACTTGCTAAAGTTATTTCTCTGTGCATAGTTTATCAATTTGAATGATTCCACTTGCAATTGGTAGCTTGTTAAGCTAATTAAATATGTCCAGAAGGAATTTGATCAATTGTAAGTGTGCTGGTCATACTGAGTGAAAGACTGAGCAGGTGTCAATATCAAAATAGCAAGTTTTCTTGGATTTGTGAAGTGCAAAGTTATCTGTTTTGATTTGATCATTACACATATCATTTGCAAAGTACATATATGCTTTCTTGGTATCATTTGGAAGCTAATCAAGTGTACTAAGCATTCCTGGAGTTAAAGAGGGCTGGTGTGAAGCAGGTTTAGCAGCACCTACTCAATCTCTGAGTGCATCCAACCATCCTCTCCCAACAGTGGTATCAGAGGAAATAAGGTAACATGGGAGATGGTTTTCCTTCATTCATTGACAAATTGGACAGGAACAATTACCAAGCTTGGTCTCTAAGGATGAAGACCTATCTAAAAGGAAGAAGCTTATTTGGATTCATATCAGGAGATGAGGAATTGTCCTCATTCAAAGCAAGAGGACTACCCACTAAGGATGAACAAGAGAGGCTCAACACATGGTGTGCAAAAGATGCATTGGCAAGGTCTTACCTTCTTAACTCTATATCTGATTTCCTTTTACCTCATATTAGGAACTCTAAGACTTCCCAAGAGACTTGGGAAACCTTGTCATCATACTTCTCTTCCAACACAAGGGCCAGGAAGAATCAATTGTGGATTGAATTCACAACCCTTAGAAAGCAACCAAAGCAATCAGTCTCAGAATTTGTGACCAAGATCAAGGATGTGGCAGACCAATTAGCAAGCATTGGAGAGGAGATTGAAGAGGAACAAATAGTAAGGCAAATAACAAATGGACTCAAGGCAGATGATAAGTGGGAAAGCTTCACCACTGCAATGGATCTCTACATGGACATGCATACCCCAGATCTCACAACTCTCATGGGCCAACTATTCACACATGAAGCAAAGTTTACAAAGGCTGGAGATCAATCAAAATGTAATAACCCCTATGCTCTATATACTGATAAGAAAGTTAAGGATAAAGGTAAAGGGAAGAAGCAAGAAGAAGAAGGCTCTACCTCCCAAGCTAATTATGCAGGGAGAGGTAGATCTTCAAGAGGTAGAGGCAGAGGAGGTAAGCAAGGTAGGGGGAGACCCTACAACTCATCACCATGCAACATTTGTGGATTGTCTAACCATACCAGAGATGAGTGCTACAGAAATTATAAGAATCAGAGAGGAAGAGGCTATCAAAGAGGTGGATACTCTCAAGGTAGAGGTAGATTCAACCAACACCAAAGCTACAATGGATACAACAATCAGTACAACAACAATTACAACCATAACCACAATGGTAACTACCAAGGTGGATTCAGAAATAGAAGGGATTACAACAACTACACAGAGGAGCAAGATGACTCCCTATTAATCATGAATATGACCTCCAAGGCAGGTACAAATGATGATCATTTATTTTATATTGATTCAGGGTGTTCTAACCATGTAGCTGGTAATGTGGCACTACTCTCTGATTTGGAAGAACCCAAGGGCAAACATCAGGTACAGACAGGTGATGATACTAAACATTCTGTTGTAAAGATTGGAAATGTGAAAACTTGTGATGGTAACCAAAACCTATTGAGCAGGGTACTTTATGTACCAAACATTACCAAGAACCTAATGAGTGTTGGTCAGATTGTGGAGAAAGGTTTGCAGGTCAAGTTCAATCAACATGGAGCATATGTGGAAGATCCAAGACATGGATTCAGAAGGATATAGCCAAGGGAGAAAAATCAGGTAGATTATTTACTTTTGAGCTAGAGGAGACAAAGAACATTGCTTTATACAATTACAAGGATCAAACACTTTCAGAATTAGAAATATGGCACAAGAGGTTAGGCCACATAGGTGAAAGGACCTTAAAGCAAATGTGCAGGGATCAATGTGTGCTTGGGATACCTAATGTATCCAAGCAACACATGATTTACAAGTGTGGAGCTTGTCAGTTTGGTAAGTCACAGAGATTGCCCTATTCAAAGAAAGGTTTTATGCATGAAGACTACCTAGACTTGGTGCACACAGATGTTTGGGGACCTAGCAAGGAACCCTCCATTTCAGGATCAAGGTACTATGTGTCCTTCATTGATGATTATAGCAGATGGACTGTGTTATAATTTATGAAGCATAAGGATGAAGTATTTAATTGTTTCAAAAGATATCTTGCACTAGTTGAAAATAAAACAGGTAGAAACTTGAAAAGACTAAGGTCAGATGGAGGAGGTGAATACTTCTCCAATGAATTTGAAGACTTCTTGCAGGAAAGAGGCATCAAGAGGTAGATAACTACAAGGTACTCACCTGAACAAAATGGGGTACCTGAAAGAAGGAATAGACTCATTGTTGAAACAGCTAGGTCTATGCTTAATGAAAAGAAGTTGCCAAATTATCTTTGGGCAGAGAGTGTATCTACTGCCACATATCTCATTAACAGGTTTCCATCAAAGTCACTTGATGGAATGACACCTTATGAAGCTTGGCATGGTAAGAGACCATCATTGGATCATTGCAAAATCTTTGGTTGTATTGCATATGTGCATATTCCCTCACAGGTAAGGGGAAAGCTAGACCCTAAAGCTGAAAAATGTATCTTCATTGGTTATGACTTGAACCAGAAAGGGTACAGATTCTACAACCCAACCAATAAAGGATTCAAGGTAAGCAGAGATGTCATTTTTGATGAGAATGACTCATGGTATGAGAATGAATACAGGAAGGTTAGTCTACCTTATGATATGGAAGAAGATTTCCCAAAGCTCACCAAAGAGGAACCAATCCAGAAAGAAGAATCAAGCTCAGATGATGATGACACAATTAACCTTGAGGAATTCAAGGCATGGAAGTCCAAAGGGAAGATGAAAATGAAGAAGCTAGAGGATATACCAGAATCTTCAACTCAAGCTATGAGGATATCTCAGAGAGAAAGTAAGAAGCCTATCAGATATGGGTATGACACTTCTCTTGTAACTAAACATTCTGTATATCTTGCAAAGGATTTGTTGAATGAAGAACCAGGTACATATGAAGAGGCAATCACCAAACGAGAATGGAAAGGAGCTATGGATGAAGAAATAGAGGCTCTTAAGGAAAGTGATACTTGGGACCTAGTACCCAAGAAGGACTCTATGAAGGTGATAGGATCAAGATGGATCTACAAGCTAAAAAAGAACTCTGATGGAACAATCAACAGGTATAAAGCTAGGTTGGTAGCCAAGGGTTTTGCACAAACCCAAGGCATTGATTATGAGGAGACATTTTCTCCTGTGGCTAAAATGCCAACAATCAGAGTATTGGTGAGTGTAGCTGCATCCAAGAATTGGAACATGTACCAATTAGATGTCAAGAATGCTTTCTTGAATGGATGGATATCTGAAGAAGTCTACATGTCACAACCACCTGGCTTTGAAGATCCCAAGAAGGTAAATTATGTTTGTAAATTGAAGAAGGCTCTATATGGTTTGAAGCAGGCACCTAGAGCATGGAATTACAGGTTGACAACATATCTCCAAGACCAAGGATTTGTGATGAGTAAAGCAGACACTTCTCTATTCATAAAGAGGAGTAGTATAGAGGTAATCTACTTGTGTGTCTATGTTGATGACATCATCATTACAGGCAATGATGTCAGTGGGATTAGACACATCAAAGGAAAGATGATGAAGGAATTCAAGATCAATGATCTTGGATTATTAAAGTACTTCTTAGGTCTTGAATTAGTGTATACTAATTCAAGTATATATATTACTCAAAAGAAGTATGTACAAGATATGTTCAAGAAGTTTAATTTGCAGGAAGCTAAAGTCTCAAGTACTCCTATGGAAGTCAACCTAAAGCTAAGTGCTCATGAAGGGGAAGAAGTCCAAGACATTAAAGGATATCAAAGTATAGTAGGTAGTTTGAATTATGCTACCTTAACCAGAATTGACATAGCATATGGTGTTAGTGTGCTAAGCCAATTCATGCACAAACCAAGGGTACCTCACCTAGAGGCAGCAAAGAAGATCTTGAAGTATCTAAAGGGAACTCTAAACCATGGTTTTTTCTTTCCTTATGCATCAGATATTGACATTAAAGTATATTCAGATGCAGATTGGGCAGGATGCAAGGATGATAGGAGAAGCACATTAGGATACATATGTTTTGCAGGTGATAAACCTATTTCTTGGTCAGCCAAGAAACAGCCTACAGTAGCTTTGTCATCTACTGAAGCAGAATATAGAGGGCTAGCCAATGCCACTCAAGAAGCTATTTGGTTAAAGCTTTTGTATACAGAGTTAGGCCTATACACAAGGCCTCCAATTATCTTTGGAGATAACACAAGTTCACTTCACCTTGCAGCTAATCCAATATATCATGCTAGGACAAAACACATAGAGGTTCATTACCACTATGTGAGAGAAAAATTACTTAGCAAAGACATTCAGTTGACTTATGTGTCCACAACTATGCAATGTGCAGATTTACTTACTAAAGCCTTGGATGGAAACAAGTTATGCAGATTCAAATCCATGATTGGATTGCATGATGTGATTGAAGAATGAAGATGAAGACTTGAGCCAAAATGTTTGGCTTGAGGGGGAGCTCTTGGTGCAAATCAAGCCTTCACATTTGGCTTGGAACCCTTGAAGGATATCACTATGTGAAGCAAGGACCATAGGAACTTATGCCTATGATTTCTTACCATTTTATCTCTTGTAAAAATCTTAGTGACTTGGCACCTTATGTAATCACACCTACTTGATTAAGTTGTGGAAAATTTGATTGATTGATTGAGGGAATATCGCAATCAACTTTAATGTGAAAGACTCTAGGAGATTTTGAATTTTTTTGAATTTAACTCAACTCTATATAAGAGGCAAAAAAAGAGTCACGGGGAGTAGCTCATGTTCTAGCTCATTTCCCGAGGCATATCTCACCTATCTTTGAGTGTGTGAAGTGCTACACTATTGCCCACACATCTCTATCTTATTAGGCAATGCTTGACATGCCAATGAGTTTGTAAATCAATGTAAAGTAATACATACATTTACATCTACTACTTCTGTATTCTCTGAGTTGTCTATCTCCAAGTCTGTCAACTTCAACAAGGCACATCTCAAGATCTACTCAACCAAATCAAGTGATTCAAGGCTTGTTGGAACCAGCTCAAAGCATTCTACAAGACTACAAAGTTTGAAGAAGTTTGGTTCAGCCATTGTCAAGAAATCGTCTTCGAAGCAGTCTCTGGTATTTATCTACACATCTCCTAAAAAGTCGGGAGTGACCATACACTTGCTAAAGTTATTTCTCTGTGCATAGTTTATCAATTTGAATGATTCCACTTGCAATTGGTAGCTTGTTAAGCTAATTAAATATTTCCAGAAGGAATTTGATCAATTGTAAGTGTGTTGGTCATACTGAGTGAAAGACTGAGCAGGTGTCAATATCAAAATAGCAAGTTTTCTTGGATTTGTGAAGTGCAAAGTTATCTGTTTTGATTTGATCATTACACATATCATTTGCAAAGTGCATATATGCTTTCTTGGTATCATTTGGAAGCTAATCAAGTATACTAAGCATTCCTGGAGTTAAAGAGGGCTGGTGTGAAGCAAGTTTAGCAGCACCTACTCAATCTCTGAGTGCATCCAACCATCCTCTCCCAACAACACACATATACACACACACAAATACACATAGACACTTACACACATAATGATGCATACACACACATACACATGCATACACACACATACACGTATATATATTGATTTCTAACCATTTTGTTTTATATGTTAGGTATTATGAATCCCAGTAGAGAGAGAAAGGCGAAACTCACTCTCATAAAAAGTCTTGTGAGAGCAAGAGTTCGGTCAGATACTCTAGGGGCCATAATGCGGGACTACGCAGAGATGTCTGATGAGGAGCTGGATTATACAATCCAGATGCTTACGTGATCAGACGAGGGCTCTTTTGCGGCTCCACACGCAGGAAGAGAGCTATCTGCTCATAGGTATGTTTTTTTTCATAAACTTTTTGAATGATATTATAGCACATATTTTTATTTATTTTTATCTATCTATTTTCAGGACACCTATACCACCTCCAGCACGTGATAGCAGAGCAGAGACATTGCCTATGAGGACATCCATAGGCACGTTAGGACTAGAGTGCGACGTAGAGCCAGAGGGGAATATTGTATACATAGGAAATGGATTGGAGTTCAAGAGGAGAATGCGTGCACTTTACCTCCTAAGCGTAGCGCAATTGCGAACGTTGGAGAGCTCTTCGATCGGACGTGTGAAAATGCCGATTGCAGAGCCTCCAATGTTTTGATTTTTGTCCGTCAACAGATCGTCGTGTAAGCGATGCTATTCGTCGTTGTATAAGCGACCTTTTTTTTAGCGTCGCTTATGCGATGCAAAAAAACGTCGCTTAACCGACGCCTTTAAATAGCATCGTTTAAGCGACGTTGTACGGGAGCATTGCAATCCAAATCGCAAATACCGTCGTTTTCTGCGTCGTCTAATCGACGGTCCGCGCCGGATGCTAATTACGACGCAAGTTGCAATTTTAAAGCGATGAAATTCTATCGCCTTAACCGTCGCTATATGCCTGTATTCCTTGTAGTGCATGTATGTATGCATATGTGTGTGTATGCATATGTATGTGTGTGTATGCATCATTATGTGTGTCTATGTATGCATGTGTATGTGTGTATGCATCATTACCTGTATGTGTCTTTGTGTGTATGTGTGTGTGTATGTGTGTGTGTCTATGTGTAAGTGTGTGTGTTTATGAGTGTGTATGTATTTATGTGTATGTATGTATCTATGTGTGTGTATGTGTATGCATGTATGTATGCATATGTGTGTGTATGCATATGTATGTGTGTGTATGCATCATTATGTGTGTATGTGTCTATGTGTGTATGTGTGTGTGTATACATTATGACAGTGTATGTAAGCATGTGCATTATGTATGCATATAAGTATGTATGTATGGATATGCATATGCATTATGTATGCATATGCATATGCATTATGTATGCATATGCATACGCATTATGTATGCATATGTGTGTGTGTATGCATATGCAGGTAAGTATGTATGTATGCATATGCATATGCAATATGTATGCATGTATGTGTATGTGTGTGTATGCATGTATGTGTGTGAATGTGTGTGTGAATGTGTGTGTACATGTGTCTGTATGTGTGTATGCATGTGTATGTGTGTGTATGCATCATTATGTGTGTATGTGTGTGTATGTGTGTGTGTCTATGTGTATGTGTGTGTATCTATGAGTATGTATGTGTTCATGTGTGTGTATGTGTCTATGTGTGTATGTATCTATGTGTGTGTATGTATCTATGCATGTGCATTATGTATGCATGTAAGTATGTATGTACATTGTATGCATATGCATATGCATTATGTATGCATATGTATGCATGCAACAGCGTAACGACTGGAAATTCTCATGAATGAATATGACTCTCCTCCCAACCTTATGCCTGTATATATAGCTGCTTGAACTAATGAGGACCACAAATGTAACTAGAGTCCACAAGTGCATGTGCAATCTCCTCCACTCCTTTCATATCCACCACTAGAGTCTATTAGTGGCTGGAGTGATCTCGACCACTACTTTAGTACCTTCCACTAGAGTCCACTAGTGGTTGTTGTACTCACCTCTTGAGTTAAGTCCACTGGACTCAAGTTAACTCACGTTAACTTGAGTTAGAAGGCTCTAGAGCTCTTTGGGCAAAACACTCTCCCCATGCTCCCCATGGGAGTTGAACCCAAGACCTCTTCCTTCACAACCATGAGACTTAACCACTAGGCTAAGTGGATTACTTGAATATGAGAGCACATGACTTATGCTTGAGTCTAGTCTTGAGATCTTTTGTCCTACAGACGAGTGACCAAACGGTATCCGATTTCAGATCTGTCTGAAGCCTTCGGATCCCTAGATCATAAACTTACTTTATTACATTCTTCCCCCCTTGGGAAAGATTTTCGTCCTCGAAAATAAAGCTATATATATAACTGTAGGCAACCCCCGAGCCTCATGTTCTAGAACTTGAAGAACATGCATTCATTCAATTAGGTTATTTACTTAGAAACGTGAAAATACCCTAAGAGAGAGGATTAGGAAGTAATCCTCAACCATGGCTTTTGGGGCAAGTGGTTAGCCCATCTCCTACCAGGATTATGTTACAATGCATGTATGTGTTTATGTGTGTATGTCTCTCTATGTGTGTGTGTATGCATATATGTGTGTGTATGTGTGTATGTGTGTATGTGTGTGTATATGTGTCTGTATGTGTGTATACATGTGTATGTGTGTGTATGAATGTGTATGTGTGTATGTGTCTATGTGTGCATGTGTGTGTATATACTATATGTGTGTGTGTCTACGTGTATGTGTGTGTACCTATGAGTGTGTATGTGTTTATGTGTGTATGTGTCTATGTGTGTGTATGTGTTTATGTGTGTATGTGTATGCATGTATGTATGCATATGTATGTGTATGCATGTGTATATGTGTGTATGCATCATTATGTGTGTATGTGTCTATGTGTGTATGTGTCTATGTGTGTATGTTCTATGTGTGTATGTGTTTGTGTATATGTGTGTGTATGTGTGTGTGTCTATGTATATGTGTCGCTACGCGTCTATGAGTGTGTATGTGTTTATGTGTGTGTATGTGTCTATGTGTGTGTATGTGTCTATGTGTGTATGTGTCTATGTGTGTGTATGCATGTATGTATGCATAGGTTTGTGTATGTGTGTGTATGCATTATGTATGCATATGTGTGTGTATGCATTATGTATGTGTATGTATGCATATGTATGCATGTATGTGTATGTGTGTGTATGTCTCTCTATGTGTGTGTGTATGCATATATGTGTGTGTGTGTGTATGTGTGTCTATGTGTGTATGCATGTGTATGTGTGTGGATGCATCATTATGTGTGTATGTGTCTGTGTGTGTATATGTGTGTGTATGTGTGTGCACGTCTATGTGTGTGTATGTGTGTGCGCGTCTATGTGTATGTGTGTGTGTCTATGAGTGTGTATGTTTGGATGTGTGTGTGTATGAATGTGTGTCTATGAGTGTGTATGTTTGGATGTGTAAGTGTATATGTGTGTCTATGTGTGTATGCATGTGTATGTGTGTGAATGCATCATTATGTGTGTCTATGAGTGTGTATGTTTGGATGTGTGTGTGTATATGTGTGTCTATGTGTGTGAATGCATCATTATGTGTGTATGTGTCTATGTGTGTATGTGTGTGTATATGTGTGTGTATGTGTGTGCACGTCTATGTGTATGTGTGTGTGTCTATGAGTGTGTATGTGTTTATGTGTGTGTATGTGTCTATGTGTGTCTATGTGTCTATGTGTGTATGTGTCTATGTGTGTATGTATGCATATGTGTGTATGTGTGTGTATGCATGATGTATGCATGTGTGTGTATGCATTATGTATGTGTATGTATGCATGTGCATTATGTATGCATATGCATTATGTATGTGTATGTATACCTGTGAATTATGCATGTATATGTGTGTGCATGTGTATGCATTATGTGTGCATGTGTGTATGTGTATGCATTATGCATTGTGTATATGTGTATATGTGTGTGTATTTGTGTGTATGTGTGTGTGTGTCTATGCATATGTGTGTGTGTGTGTCTATGCGTGTATATGTGTGTGTACATATGTATGTGTGTGTGTGCGCGTACCTGCCAATGGTCTCGCTCTCTCTCTCTCCCTCTCGCGCGTGCTCTTTCTCTCTCTCTCTCTCTCTCTCTCGGTCTCTCTGTTCTTGCTCGCGTCCAAGTCCCGGCACAAATGTGCCGAGAGAAGTCAAATGTTTTTTTTTACATTCCAGAGCATTTGCCAACGTCGTTAAATACGTCGCTAATCAGCGACGGTGATAGAGACGCTTTTTAAGTAGCGTCGCTTATGCGACGCTATCGTCGCTTATGCGACGAGGGTTGGGAATTTAAAAAAATCCAAAATTCCTACCGTCGCTTATGCGACGACCTCGTCGCATAAGTGATGGTTCCCGTTTTTTTCCCGATTCGGGGGCGTCGGTACGCCCCCCTTTTTCTTGCAGTGCATTTACACATTTACACATGCATACATACACACATACATGTACACACATGCATACATACACACATACATATATGCACATGCATACATACACACATACATGTACACACATGCATGCTTACATACACACACCTATACACACATGCATGCTTACATACACACACACATATACACACATGCATGCATACACACACATATAAATTTACACACATGCATACATACACACATGCATACACACATACATACACACACATATAAATACATATGCATACATAAACATACGCGCACACATATACACACATACATACACACACACATATACACACATACATACACACACACATATATACACACATGCATGCATACATACACACACATATACACACATGCATGCATACACACATATACACATATACACACATGCATACATACACGCACATGCATACACACATACATACACACACATTTATACACATATGCATACATACACATACACACACACATATACACACATACATATATACACACATATACATTCACACACACACATATACACACATGCATGCATACACACATATACACATATACACACATGCATACATACACACACATGCATACACACATACCTACACACACATATATACACACATGCATGCATACAATATATACACACATACACATACACACACATGCATGCATACATACACACACATACACATACACACACATGTATGCACATGCATACATACACACACATATGTACACATGCATACATATAACACACATATATACACACATGCATACATACAAACATACACATGCATGTATACATACACACACATACACATACACACACATGTATACACATGCATACACATACACACACATACACACACATGCATGCATACATACACACACGTACACACACATGCACACACATGCATGCCTACATACACACACATACACATACACACACATGTATACACATGCATACATACACATGCACACATGTACACATGCATACATACACACACATATATACACACATGCATACATACACACATATAATCCTATTTTTATTTTGAAGTTTTTTTTTACATCAAATATATAAAAAAAGGATTAGGGTTTTTACGCTATTTACACATACATACACATACACATATAATATATATATACATGTATATACACATGTATACAAAAATATAAATATTTTAGGTCTAGATATTTAAGATTAGGGGTTTAGGGTTTAGGCATACATATCACTCAATTATATTTCTATTAAGAAAAAATATAGAGAAAAATCAGAAAAAAAATCTGAATATATAAATAAATATATATATAAAATATGATTAGGGCTTTAGGATTAGGGGTTTAGATTTTTATAGGTGTTTAAGTATTTAGGTTTTAGTATTTCATATTTAAGTCTAAGTCTTTCTGATTAGGGTTTTAGGGTTTTAATACGTAGATAACATATATACACAAACACACATATACATATAATATATACATACATGTAGATACACATGCATACAAAAATATACATATTTTAGATTTAAATCTTTAAGATTAGGGTTTAAGGGTTTTAACATCTACATAACATATTTGCACACATACACATGCACATATAATACATATATACATGTATATACACATGTATACAGAAATATACATATTTTAGGTCTAGGTCTTCAAGATTAGGGTTTTAGGGTTTAGACATACATATAACTCAAATATATTTATATTTAGGAAAAATATAGAGAAAAATGAGAAAAAAATCTGAATATATAAATAACTATATATATATAAAATATGATTAGGGTTTTAGGATTAGGGGTTTAGATTTTTATTGGTGGTTAAGTATTTAGGTTTTAGTATTTTAGATTTAAATCTAAATCTTTAAGATTAGGGTTTTAGGGTTTTAACACCTACATAACATATATACACACATACACATACACATATAATACATATATACATGTAGATACACATGCATACAAAAATATACATATTTTAGATCTAGAATTTTAAGATTAGGGTTTTAATTAAATATATATAATTAAATATATAAAATTAAATATTTAAAAATAGGATTCCGTAAGGAAAAAATCTGAATATATAAATAAATATATATATAAAATAAGATAATTATATACATAAATAAATATAAAAAGAACTAGTGTTTTACATAATTTAATTAAATATATATAATTAAATATATATAAATAAATATATAAAAATATGATTATGTAAGGAAAAATATGAATATATAGATAAATATATATATATAAAATAAGATAATTATATACATAAATAAATATAAAAAGAACTAGTGTTTTAAATAATTTAATTAAATATATATAATTAAATATATAAATTTAAATATATTTAGGATTACGTAATGAAAAAATATGAATATATAAATAAATATATATATAAAATAGGATAATTATATAGATAAATAAATATAAAAAGAAGTAGTGTTTTAAAAAATTTAATTAAATATTTATAATTAAATATTTAAAAATAGGATTAAGTAAGGAACGAATCTGAATATATAAATAATATATATATATAAGGTAGGATAATTATATAGATAATAAAATATGATAAGAATTAGTATTTTAAATAAATAAATGAAATATATATGATAACATATATAAAAATATGTTTAAATTTAATCATTTTAAAGAGAGTGAATATATTTACAATACACAAACACACATACTTATACACCTATCTATATGCACATATATATACATATACACATATATATACACATGCATACATATATATACATGTTTTAGGTCTAGGTCATTTGGATTAGGGTTTTAGGGTTTTAGCACCTACATTACATGTATACACACATACACATACACATATAATACATACATACATGTATATACACGTGTATAGAAATATACATAATATAGGACTAGATCTTTAAAATTAGGGTTTTAGGGTTTAGGCATACATATAACTCAATTAAGAGGAAAAAAATATGAATAAATAAATAAATGAATATATAAAATAGGACAAATCAAGAAAAAATCCGAATATATGGATAAAAAAGGATAGCTATATAGATTAGGGTTTTTAAATTAGGGTTTTAAGTTTTTTTAGGTATTTAAGTATTTAGGTTTAGTATTTCACATTTAAATCTTTTAGAGTTAGATTTTTAGGTTTAATAAAAAAACAAATGTTCTAAAATGTCCATATTGTAGCAGATGGCTTCTTTGGATCTTGAAGACAGAATGGCATGTCCTTGCACACAGTGCAAGTATCAAATTTATCAAAAACGATGGATTTGTACTACACATGTTAGAGAGTATGGATCCTTTGATAGGAGTCGACTAGAAAACCTATACTATCATTCGCATGGTCCCCCAGGTGAGCAGATGGACCATCAATATAGACATAGATATTCTCGGTGCATCGGATCCTCAAGAGGATGCTAGAATAGAGGACTTTTGAATAAAACACTTGTACATACTAATTTTTGTTTTTTTTTTGTTTATTCTCTATATTACTTTTCTTATCACATGCTAATTATTTGAGTTCTTTTATTACAGAGCACGATGGGAGACAGTCCTCCAGTCAATCCACATTCCATGACAGAGGAGCAGTTTTTGGAGTTCATCTCTCAGGTTCCTCCTACGTATATGGCCGCTACATCACAATATTGGATCGCTCGTGGTAGCACTCCTCGCGGCCTTACTCTTGGCGACCTTACTCCTGCTAGCCTCACTCCCGCTGGCCTCACTCCCACCGGTGTCACTCCCGCCGGCGTCACTCCTACCGGTGTCACTCCTGCGGGTGGTGCTACTCCCATAGGAGGTATGTCTCCTAGCTTTGTGACTCCATCACGACCATCTTTGCAACCATCTCCTACTCCGTCTACTAGAAGACATGTGCGTTTGACACCTCAGCACGATACAGGTTCTGGCCCGTCTCGTAGATCAAGGTCAGGCTCTAGAGCAAGAAGTTCTAGGAGTGGATCTATAGGTAGGTCTGGAGGCAGAGGAGGCAATTGTTGTGGAGGTAGTGCGATGGACGTTGTGTCGCCCGCTTCTACTCCTAGGAGGAGTACCTCAGATGTAGGGATGCTACGTAGTACACCACGTGGAACACCACGTGGAACACTATGTACACCTTGGGGTGCTCATGACCATGATGACTCCAAGGTGTATAGTATCTGAGATGGATCTCCGATGATGGATGCGGCTGGCAAAGCAATGCGTGCACTCATACGACAGCTTTGCTCCATCTAGTTTGGACACTCCATCATGCTGAAATGGAGTGAACAGGATAAAGATCGCAAGAATTATATCACACAGACAATTTACCAGGAGTTCCAAAGCATCACGATCCGAGGCTCGTGATGCTTTGAGAGAAGGCTTAACAAAGCCTGTATGGTTAGATGCTGAGGAGTGGGACATGATTCGTGACGAGCAGCAGCAGACTCCTGATAGATATCACCAGCAGTGAAATGCCACAGCCACACATTTAGATACGATTGGACCGTCACATTTGGGCAGCGGCAGATATGACACGATGCGTCATGAGTTTGTAAGAACCATTTCATTTATTGAATTTGTTTGTGTCAAATTTCTCATGTATGTTTCTCTAATCTTTTTATATTTGTTTCAGGAGCTAGAAATGGGTCGTCCTCCAACACACACGGAGGAGTCTTACGGATATAGTCATGGGTTGACTGCACTATTGCAGGACTTGGAGGGACGCGGTGCGGCAGTTTCATGGGAGCATTTGCGATGAGGTAATTAATTTATAAACTTGGTTTTTACTTGTTGTTTGTAATTTTCATATGAATTTATCTCATTCCATTAATGTTCTTTGTTGCAGGACTGTTGATATGGAACGTTTTTTGCATGTGTATGGCAGTGGAAGACCAATATTTTGTATTTGATTTTCATATGGCAATACATTGCTTTGCCACATTTTGTAAAAGCATCATATATGAGAGTGGTTTGCCACACTCTTGTACATGCTTCATTATTGAAATATATAACTTCTTTTGTACATGGTTCATAGTTCATTCTGATTATCTCTTTTGTGTCCAATAATACTCTGTTTCATGAAATCATATTTCGGTTGTCATTACAGTACACATCACATGTACTCGGTTTTTTTTGGGCACAGTGTATTGTCATTTGTTAAGCAACATCATGGTAATGTTGCTGTAGCAAATGACAAAACACTCTGCCCAAAAAAAAATTTGTAGGTATGGTCGTCGGTATACGCGATGGTACTCCCAGTAGTGTCACCAGAACAACCGTGGGTACACTCAACAGGCAACGGTATAGGCGATGGTATGTCCAGCACAAGCCTCGGTATATGTGCCGGTATGGGTGCCGGTAATACCGACGCATATATCTGCGCATATACCGATGCATATACCGATGCATATACCGACGCATATACCGACGCATATATCGACACTTTGGTAGCGACGTGCACACCGACCTTTACACCGATGTCGCGGCAAATAAAGCCGAGTTCATTTTCCTCGGTAAAAACCTCGGTATACCATCAATCTGTTGTAGTGTATGTGTGCATGCATTTATGTAGGTGCATTTGTCCCTTCTTTTTTAATACTAATAACTTTCAATCGGCTCTTTCTTCCCAGGCTTCTTCTATGAAGTACTCGTCCTTTGAGTTTGCTTGCATGCACTTTGAAAAGTCTTGCCTCGTGCCTCTACTTGTTTGTTTTTGATCCATGTCTTTTCTTGCCCCTACTTGTTTTCACTTCCATGATAAGTTTGTAATTAAGGATCTTTGTATTACAAATAACCTCTTTGAAACTTCCAGAACAAAGGAAGAAGGTATACCCATGGAGGACCGAGTGCACTTTTGTCTCTGACACACACACACACTCTCTCTCACTCAATAGCTTTAAAAGAATTTCATATAAGAACTTCCTCTCAAATGCGTTTTTGTAACAACAATACGCATACATCATCTGAGTTCTCCCAAAGATTGCAATGATGGGGCCCTCATACAAAATGTTGAAGGCACAAATGATATGCCAACCTATTTATAGCTTAATCACATTTTTTTAATCGTCCCTATAATTCCAACCATTCATGTGCTCTTCAGTGAGGAACTTTGACATACATGATCTTCTCAAACTTGAGTGGTGCTTCATGAAAGTGAGACATTGAGCATACTTTCACTTCTCTCCGTCAAAAGATGTCCTCTTTCTGATACTACTGTTAAATTCAAAATCACAAAAGACGATAAACGACATTCAAGGCCATTAATTCATGTAACCCAAACCATAGTGTGAACTACATCACGACTTCAGGAACACGTTTCTCTCGTTTTCTGCCAGCGAACACGTTTCTCAAAGACTGAAGGGAAGTTTCGTTAAATTACTCCAGCGCACACAACGCGAAAGACCACGAAGATTCTGCCACAGAAACCATACTTCCTGTTCTCCGTCTTTAGCCCGCACGGAAGGTTCGCATCTTCAACATCGAAATGATCTACGTCCTGCTGGTCGAGAGCCATTCCAAATACATATAACTGCATTCTTGTTTGCCAAGTGCTTTCCCCGACAAAGAAAGAGAAACAATCACCAGGCAGCACACACGCACAGAGAGAGAGAGAGAGAGAGAGAGAGAGAGAGATGGGCGTTGTCCAAGGTAATGCAATACAAGTGAGGTTTATCTCGGCGGAAGATTTGAGCTTCAAGCCGGACCATCGGCACGCACGATACTATGCTGTAGCTTGGCTGGCAGGTCCATTCCAGAGAGCGGGTGCCCTTATCGCAGCCTCTGAGCAGCCCCAATTCGGTAGTGTGCACGCTGACACGCTCATCGATTCCGACGGGAACATCAGCTCCTCGGACTTGCAGTGGGCGAATCATCCATCCTTCATCCTTGATCTTCCCCTCTCTCCCTCATTCTCTGCAACTTCATCATCATCATCATCATCTGGATCTTTCATAGTTATCCGCCTCTTTTGTGAAGACGGACGTTCAAGTTCCTGTAGAAGTCGTCAGACGATGATAGGGACCGCCGTGATACCTCCAATAGCCCTTGTGTGTTCCTTCCCCTCGTGGCATGTAGTGAGTTTCAGCGTAAAGAATTCCTCTCACCGTTCGGTCGGGGTGCTCAACATGGCGGTTCGTGTTCCTTTCTACACGAGTTCTGAGTGTGATGACGAATTCTTATCGAGACGATGATAGAAAGATGCTAACACAGAAATTAGGGAATGTTTGAAGAACTAACATCAATATGTAATGCAGATTCGTTAAATTCAAAACAGGCATACTATATTTTGGAATACTATATTTTACTTTTCAATGAAATAATGTACATATGTGTGCGTGTACATATGTAAGATCGTGCAACAAAAAAAATATCCAAATATTTGCTCTTGAAGATCCCTTATCTAATTTATCTCTTTATTCCAATAATAAATCTCTATAAAATAATCAATAATTTTTTTTTATAGAATCAAAGCATATGGAGGTCATTTCAATATAATTTGAGTAATGTACAAACATATATGAACTAGGTTCTAGCTCAACACGGTCCAAAAACGCCACCATTACCTTCTAGGTGTATAATTCATCATGAAGGGAAGATGAATTCTTGGATGCTGAGCTATTCATAGTTAAAGCACAAGGGTGGTGTTATGATAAGAGAGTTTCTTTCAAGACTGTCAAGTATCCAGATAAAGCTAATTTTGCACAAAGGAAGAGGTTGCTAATAAAGTGCACTCCTTTTACATGTATTGAAGGTAAACTATATAGAGATGGTAAGGAGAATCTTCTTAGGAAGTGCATGAGAGGAGGCAAGACACATCATTGAGATGGCACATGATGGAGGTGGGCACCTCCCTGACCATGTTAGGAGCCATATAATCCTAGATGTGGGTTTATGGTGGCCACCATTATTTAGAGATGTCGAGGAAAGGGCTTAGGCATGTGATGTCTCTCAAAGATGTGGTCAAGAGTCCACAAAGTAGAGACATAATTCATTGGTCATCTCCACATCATAGCAACCATTTGGGAAGTGGGGTTTAGATTTTATAGGGCCTATCACTCATGCATCCTTTTCAAGATAGGATAAGTATTTTCTAGTTGCCATTCAATATGCAAAAAAGTGTGTCGAGGCTATTGCTTCTCTAGATTTCATGGCCCAAACAACTACTGATTTTGTGTATATCAAGATTTTTTGCAACTTTGGTTGTCCACTTGAAATGTGTAGTGATCAAGGAGCACACTTTGTTAATAACACTTTGTATGCGTTTTTAAAGAAGTACAAGGATCTCCATAGCACCTCTTGTGCATATTATCCAAGGGCCAATGGATAAGCTGAGTCCTCAAATAAAATAGATCAAGGAATACACATTGTTAATAATTTTTTGTATGATGTTTTTAACAAGTACAAGGATCTCCATAGTAGTTCGTATGCGTATTATTCAAGGGCCAATGGACAAGGATATTCACAAATAAAATAATGATAGGGATGCTAAGAAAGAAATGTATAATAAAGGGTAGTACTTGGGGTACTTCTTATCTAGGCACACTATAGGCTACAGGTTGGCATGCAAAGAAAACACAGGCCACTCGCCTTTTCAACTGGTCTATGGAATAATTCCTATTGAGCTCTTTGCTTTTTTATGTGATTCTCCCCAGACAAGATCTATGCATGTAAGAAAGGATCCTAGGGTTTCTCTAATACTATTAGCACTCAAAAAATTGGCAAAAATTTGACTAGAGGTAGCAAAGCAGTTGCAGAAGACACAAATTAAAAACAAGCAAGTTCACAATAAAAAAATATGGAATAACAAATTATAGATTGGTATGCTTGTTCACTTACATAGACCACAATTATAGACACAATTGTGAGGCAAGTGCTTCCTCATTGGGAAGAACCATACAAGATGAGACAAATGTTACAATTGGATGTAGCATACTAAGAGACTTTGGCTTATAATGTGCTACCACTACTCAACATCACCAAGCACAAGGTCTATTATCATGAACAAAATTGAAGCTCTTTTATATCAAGTGGTACTTGCAAAACCTTTCTAGGTTGAGGCATGCAAATAAGCCTTAAAATTAGCAATATGCTTCTCATTAGCACTAGTGAGTAGCGTGGCATCAACATAGAGAACAATGATAAGACACACATCATTTTTACGTTTAACATATAAGGTGATCTGAGTTGGACTGCTCTCAAAACCATGTGCAATCAAGTAGTGTATGTTTGTACTCTTGTATTCTTGCATTTATGTATGTATGTATTTACATGTGTATGTTTGGATGTATGTGTGATGCTTGCATGTATATATTATGTTTCTATTCATGCTTATATGTGTGTATGTATGTGTGTACAGTGAATAGTCCTTTTAGAGGATTTCAAGGCTTGTACATAGAAAATATGGGGACCTATCTCTGATTAAAAATGTGGTATGATAATGTTGTTTCTAGATGTGTGTGGAAGTATGTATGCAGGTGTGTGTATGTGCAAGTGTGTGCAAGACCTTGATATGTATATTCTAAAATAAATGGAAACATTTGTTATTCATATGCCATATTTATGTTTTGCTATTTATATGGTTAGAATTTGTACATTTATGCATGTTTGTATATCCATAGGTATGCATATGTGTGGATTGATATGTATCAAGTATGTATGTATCATGCATATATATAAAAGACAACTTCAAAGCAATAAAGATGCCATAATGGTATCGACTTGTTAAATTCAATAAGATAAATCATCTCTCCTCCTTGGTATAGGTAGGTATGTATGTATTTGCTTTGACTCATATGTGTGACCATGCATGTGTAGACATGTATGGGTAGGTATGTATGTGTAGGTATGTATGGGTAGGCTTGCATGTGTAGATATGTATGGGAAGGTATGCATTGGTAGGTATGTATGTGCACGACCTACATACGTATGGGCAGATGTGGGAAGGTATGTGCAAGTATGTATGTATATGTTTTTACTGATATGTATGACAATGTAGGTGTGGGAAATTGTCGGCATTCTATTGCTTTTTGCTAAAAGGTAGTAATTTCCCCATGTCTCAGTTCTCTATCTCTTCTAGGTGATTTTGGACTTATGTTTCCATATTTTTAATATAAGATTTATATGTTTTTTTGTCAATTCAATTTATGGTAGGCAAAACAATATCCTCCTCTTATTTAACAGATGGTGTATATTCTTAGCTGGATTGATCCACATTGGATTCTACCATAAAAGTCCATCTAATGTGGCAAGTTGAGATCATGCTTGGTGCATGTGCAATATATAAAGATCAATATCTTGAATAGACAAAAACATGTAAATGTTGTAGGAACAAGGATTTGTGTTGTTGAATTTGTAGGGAACTTATCTTTGAGCTCAATGGGGTTGCCTTCTATTTGTCTTTACTTATGTGGTTTGCCTTTGGAAAACTATATGTGATATGTTAATCCTGGGCCAGTATAGTCTCATAAACCTATCTTGTGAAGAAGAGATTTGGTTTCCATTTAGATAGTATAGATCTTCCATCAAAATTGGCTCTAGATCAGGCCCTGTTGGCCCCATGAAAATATCAAACAATTTATAAAAGTCCAAAACTATAGAACTCTTGAACTTACCAAGTGTGTAATTTTTTGTATCAAGCTTCTCTTCAGTGAATGGAGGTGGATGAATGCGAATTGGTGCAAGAATAACATTGTTAGATGCACCAAAACTAGAAGATGAAGCTATTACTCATGCACTATGGTGATAACAAAACTATACTTGCAAGTTTAGAAAGTAGTCCTATCTACTATAGATAAGTAATGGCTCTAACACCATGTAAGAAAGAGAACACATGAGTACTAATGAAGATAGAAAATAGTAGAATATCAAAATTTTTCTACTAAAAGCAAGTTCAAAGACAAAAGCATTGTGCACCTGTGTGCTCTCAAGGTAGAACTTAAATGGTGTAGTAGCCCTTTCCATAATGAGATAATTCATTTTGAATTTTTGGAATTAAACTGTTGGGATAATGTTTAGAATGAATTATAAGGTCATTTTATGCATGTAGACAAAGACTTAGGGATGAGAAGTTCTATATTCTCTCTCTAAACCTTATCCACATCATGTTTTTTGGTTGAAAATTATATGTGAAGATGAAAGAATTAAGAGAAAGGTAGAGCATGCATAAGAGATTAAAAATGTCTCTGTGAAATTTTTACGAATCAGGTTCTAAGTACCTCATTTAAGGATCTACATTTAGTTTGCTATAAGAAAATGCCTTGATTTTATTCTCTCTAGAATGTCTAAACTTGGAAGGCTCAAAAGTGATACTTGGAGGCAGATTTGTACCTAGGTCATCTCTAACACTATTGTGCAAATCGAAGAGTTGAAAAATTTTCTATCTCACAAGCTTAAACTAATTCCTCACTATTTTTGTTTTCATGCACACTTATGGATGTCTTTGGGTTTGACTTTTTGGTTTTTTTTTTTTTTTGGATATGTATGGTTAAAAAAAGCACTTGACTACTACAAACACATGCTTCTACAAAAGATTTGCATGCAACATAGGGGGAGTTGACTTTCTTTATAGTCGGTGGATCACATGCTTCCTTCTGGATGATAAAATCTACGTTGAAAGAGATTTGTTGGGTCAAACAAGAAGAGGCCAAAAATCAAAGAATTACCTTGTGATTGAGAGTGAGAGTGAGAGTGAAAGTGTGATTGAGAGTGTGAGTGTGAATGAGATTATGGTAGCTCGGGGGTGGTCGAGAGGTTGAGGCTTCATCAAAAATCTATTTTCCAAAGCTATTGTAATGATTGATTCACATTATGTATAATATCAAAACTTCTCTTTCTCTTAGTCATATCTTGTCTCCTCTTCGATGTCAAATTTTCTCTTATATTGTATATGTTTTTTTTTTCTCTCTTCCTTTATTCTTGAGTGATTAGAAACTTTTGATTGAGGATAGCTTGTGGTCCAGGAAGTGCTACAAATGGTGATCTAGACAAATCTAAATAGAGAGCTACAAATTACAGATATGCTCACTCAATTACATATCTAGGGTTGTGTAGAAGTCATGTATATATAGGGTAACAAAGAGATGTGGCTTTCTATGGATGGCTATGCATGGGAAGTAGAGCATGGGCGGCCATCACCTACATAATCCCCATACGAGGCTTAGAACAATTTAACTGACCAAAAAAAATATGAGTGATTGTTTATTTTCATATGAAATATTCCCTTTACCATCGCACCAAGGGTGCTCTCCCCCATTGCTCGTCCCATTGGACAACCCCAACCATGGTTGTTCTCGGCTTCGCGAGAACCCCCTATTGGGGACTTTGATAAGTCCTTTTTCTTACAATACCTTAGATATTCTGATTTGACATTCATCCAACATGCAAGTTGGGATTCCCATTAAATTGTTAATGCACGTTTGACTTCTCCTCAAAATGGGGGCCTTACAAAATATGGGGGCCTTACTAACATTCTAACTTCTGGGTGGCTCAATAGACCGAGCCTCCATTTGTGGCAAATTTCTATTTGAAGGTACTTCTCTAGTTTTTGGATAACATCGAGGTTCATCTTTAGTGTGTGCTCCATGTCGGATACCTTTGCATTAAGAAATGAGATCTCATTGATGTATGGTCTCTCCAACTCAACTTTACAAATGCAAGATCCAAGCTCTTCTTTCCATGAAGAAGCATAAACATGTAAGTATATAAAAATTGACATATTGAACATACCTAGAGAATTAGTGCCTAGCGGCCATAATATAAAGCTATTTTCAAAAACTAATGGGGAATAACATAAGCTATATGAGCTTATGTCAATCCGGAGAGGAACCGAAAAAACAAACCTGTTTCAATCCCAAATCCTATACATGAGTTGATCTTGATAACACAAGTTACATGAAATCCTAAAATTACATTGAGCATTAAGCACCAATGAAATAAACCATCTATTGTAATACAATGACTATTCATTCCTAATGCATTCCTAATAACCATATGATACTCTAATATCCACCGAAATCCCATCACTTAAGCAATTCTCCTATTAACACCTTGTAAACGATAATAAGATATCATTTTAAGCATCATCTCGGATGTCCATTATGTGATAATGAGTGCATGATGCTTCAAACGATTGTAGGGGTCCAGTTCTTGTTATTAGTAGATTCTATATAATCCCATGTGATTTTTAGAGAATTCTTTCCCTCAACATCTTGCTTCTCCTACAATCTTTGATTGGACATGCCTTATTTTACAATGATATTAAATTTCAGGGAACATTTTCTTCCTTGAATTCATATTCGGAGTATTTAAAGAGCCTTGTTGGTCGTTCAGATGCATTCCTTATTTCAAAAGTAGTAGAAAAACTCTTGAGAAATGAGATGGGAGATTCTAGCCTAAGTGTTGAGGTTTGTAAATTTTATGCCTTAAGGGTAGCAGAAGAACCCCAATACAAAAATATTTTCATGTTGTTTGTACCAAGTATTTACTCTTGTTTTCTAAAACTTTTAATTGCTTTAACAAGAACATCTCTTCTAAAATGAGGGACAACTTCATAATCTTGTTGGTTCAAAGTCTAAGCCCACACTTGAGGTTCATAAAGATGTGAATACATGAAAACCATTGCTAGTGGAGATTTCATTCAACATGCAAGTTGGGATTCCCATTAAATTGGTAATGCACATTTGAGTTCTCCTCAAAATGGGGGCCTTACAAAATATGCATTAGTACATAAAGTGACTAAGGGTAGACATTAGTAATATACTAACATTCTAACTTCTGGGTGGTTGAATACACCGAGCCTCAATTTGTGGCAAACTTCTATTTGAAGGTACTTCTGTAGTATTTGGATGACATCGAGGTTCATCTTTAGTGTGTGCTCCATGTCGGATACCTTTGCATTAAGAAATGAGATCTCCTTGATGTATGGTCTCTCAAGCTCAACCTCACAAACGCAAGATCCAAGCTCTTCTTTCCATGAAGAAGCATAAACATGTAAGTATATAAAAATTGACATATTGAACCTACCTAGAGAATTAGTGACTAGCGGCCATAATATAAAGCTATTTTCAAAAACGAATGAGGAATAACATAAGCTATATGAACTTATGTCAATCCAAAGAGGAACCAAAAAAACAAACCTCTCTCAATCCCGAATCCTATACATGAGTTGATCTTGATAACACAAGTTACATGAAATCCTAAAATTACATTGAGCATTAAGCACCAATGAAATAAATCATCTATTGTCATACAATGATTATTCATTCCTAATAACCATATGATACTCTAATATCCACTTAAATCCCATCACTTAAGCAATTCTCCTATTAACACCTTGTAAACGACAATAAGACATCATTTTAAGCATCATCTCGGATGCCGATTATGTGATAATGAGTGTGTGATGCTTCAAACGATTGTAGGGGTCCAGTTCTTGTTATTAGTAGATTCTATATCATCCCATGTGATTTTGAGAGAATTAATTTGTCTCAACATCTTGCTTCTCCTACAATATTTGATTCCACATGCCTCATTTTACAATGATATTAAATTTCAGGGAACATTTTCTTCCTTGAATTCATGTTCGGAGTATTTAAAGAGCCTTGTTGGTCCTTCAGATGCATTCCTTATTTCAAAAGCAATAGAAAAACTCTTGAAAAATGAGATGGGAGATTCTAGCCTAACTGTTGAGGGTTGTAAATTTTATGCCTTAAAGGGTAGCAGAAGAACCCTAATACAAAAATATTTTCATGTTATTTGTACCAAGTATTTAGTCTTGTTTTCTAAAACTTTTAATTGCTTTAACAAGAACATCTCTTCCAAAATGAGGGATAACTTCATAATCTTGGTGTTGGTGCAAAGTCCAAGCCCACACATTTGTCTTGAGGTTCATAAAGATGTGAAGTTACATGAAAACCATTGCTAGTGGAGATTTACCTCTTTACCTTTGTAAAAGTCATTTCTTTTTGACTTCAGTAATTTGTATCACCTACCCAAAAAGTTGTGGACTTTTACATTGAGGGAATATCTCCTAGAATGAAGGTTCACTTTTAGAGAGATCCAAAAGTTAAATTCAAATTCAAATTTGAATGGAACACTTATATAAATTCACCTTAAAAATGCACGGTTAGAGTGATGATTTCCCGAGCTCTCCATTGCCATTTTGTTTATGTGTAAGGCATACATTGTAGCCTACACTAATCTCTATCATAAGGCTATGATTACCAAGCCTATGATCTTGTACAACATTGTTCATTAATACATTATGCCTACATTGTTCATCTATGATATCTCTGTTATTGTCATTTCTCACTGTCAACTTGTGTTGCTCATATCTCACTCATTTCTCCCCCAAATTCAATTATCTATAGCTTGTTAGAATCAACTCCAAGGTATCTACATTCTGCAAAATTTGAAGCAAATCAGTTTAGCAAATTTGGAGAGAAGCGCATCCAAGCACTTAGTAGTCAAACTCTACAGAGGTCCTAGAAAATCCGGGGTAATGATTAATATGCTAAATTGCTTTCTTTGTGTATAGTTGATCATTTCAAGTGATTCCACTTGGATTCATTAGATTAATAAGTTAATTAGATATGTGTAAAAGGAATTTATCCAATTCCTATTGTACTGGTTGCACTGAGCATTACAAGTACCAGGTGTGGCCTCTAGGCTCTATGATGAGAATGAGCCTGTTTTGTTTGATGAAGCAAAAAATTCTGAAAATTGGATGGCTCGCATGCAATCAGAATATGATGCTATCATGAAAAATGGTACCTAGCCTTTATGTGACTTGCCTCCTTGCAAGAAGGCCATTTGCATTAAGTGGGTATACAAGCTGCCAAAGTGTAAGCCTGATGGAAGAATTGGCAAGTATAATGCTAGGCTTGGTGCAAAGGGTTATGCTAAGGAAAGAGGCATTGACTTTGATGAGACCTTTGCTCCCACATGTTGAATGACTACTATTCATAGCATATGTGCACTTGCAGCTCATCATGGTTGGAATGTACATTAATTGGGCATTAAAACTGCATTTTTGAATGGTGATTTGCATGAAGAAGTATATGTTTTTCAACCCTATGGCTTTGTGCAAAAAGGGCATGAAAACCAAGTGTGGAGGTTGAAAAAGACATTATATGGTTTGAAACAAGCACCACATACATGGTATGAAAAGATACATGCCTATCTAATGGCACATGCTTTTGAGAACAGTCCAACTAAAAGCACCTTATATGTGGAGCATGCAAATGATGTGCTTCTGATCATTGTTGTTTATGTTGATGACATGCTGCACTAGTCCTCATGAGAAGCATATTGCTGATTTTAAGGTTGATTTGCATGCCTCATTTGAGATGTACCTTTTGGGGCATTTCCATCATTATTGGGGCATTTAGTTTATGCAAGTTGATGGCTTAAACCATTGACACATTATTGCAGTGTTTTGGCCTTGAAGACTTTAAACCTATTTCCACTCCTATGGAGACATGTTTACGATTGAGTCTTCATGATGCTAGAGATGCATTTGATGCTATTCTCTATCAACAGACTGTTGGATGCTTGATCTACTTATGTATTACTCGGCAAGATATTCTGTTTGCTATCTCACATATGAGCAACAAATGGGCTAATAAAAGGATACAATATATAATTCATATGCATCATAAATGTGGTGGGAGCATTAGTCAACCCAAATCCCATAAACAATAGTAATGCATCAAGCACAAAAAATATTTTCTTACTCACAATCATATTAACAATTGGATCAGTATGATTTTAATCTTAGCCCATCTGAGTATCTATGTCTACTAGATATTTTGATGTTGGACTTGGAGGATTTAGTGATTATAGAGGGTCGGGCATACATACTATGGAGATCTTCTTCTTGTTTGGGCATTGTTTGTACGTATGACTTGTGCAAAGGCCATCATTACTAACCTCCAAAAATCCCACTCAACCATTGGTCACAATATTTCCAGTGATGATAAAGAGTAAGAAAAACCTTGAGATTATCCATAGCTATGAAGTCGAAGCTCTAAAACAGATAATGAAAAATATATTTTTAGCAATTATTTTATGAACACAAGACAGAGATGGAACACACAGGTATAAAAAGAAATATTTCTCCATAAAAGTAAGCCTACCTGCAATGGTTCTTGTTGGGATAGATAGTATTCTTCAAGATGGTGCAATCATATGCAAGAAGACTAGAGGTTTCTTTTTGAATAGATAAATAAATAATTAAATAAATAAATAGATAAATAAATAAATATATATTTGTTTGTGTATATATGTACATATTTATATATGTATGCATGCATGTTTGTATGTATGTCTCTATTAATATATGTATGTATGTATGTACGCATGCATGTATGTATGCATGTATGTTTTTGTGTGTATGTAAGTATGTATGTGCATTTGCATGTTCTTTAATGTTATATGTATCCATGTATGTTTATGTGTTATGTATGTATGTATGCATGTTTGTGTATACATGCATGCATGCATACATGTGTGTATGTATGTATGTATCTTTTTATGTATGTATGTATGCATGTTTGTGTATGTATGTATGTATGGATGTATGTGTATGTATATTTATATATGCATGTATGTATGCATGTAGGCATGTTTATGTATGTATGTACGTAGGCATGTTTATGTATGTATGTATGTGTGTATGTATGTAGGTATATTTGTATGTATATGTTTATGCATGCATGTCAATAGGTATGTATGTATGTGGGTGTGTATATGTATGTATGTATTATGCATATTTGCATGTGTGGTATGTATGGATGTAGGTATAAGTATTGATGTGAAATATGTGTATATATGGATATATCACGACAACATATGAGGGGCATACCGACGCTGCATATACCGACGGTCATAGTTGGCGTCGATATGGGCCTTGGAAAATGTCACTTAGAGATACCGACGGTCAAGTGACCGTCGGTATGACTATTTTAAATGGATCGTCCGTATGGCCCGCAGTCGCCGGTATATGTGTCGGTATATGTGTCGGTATAGGCATCGGTATGGGCGTCGGTATAAGCGTCAGTAATTTACTGGGAATTACCGACGCGTATACTGATACCCATACCAGTGCCTATACTGGCGGCGAGTTTTAAACATAACGCGAACCCGAGAACAAAAATTCACATTTTTGCACGTGTTTGAGTACTGTTGGTTTTCTGTCAAACTTGCGTGCACGAACCGAATTGCGAGCTGCATTGTCTTGTGCACACACACACACAGATCTCTCTCTCTACACACACACTCTCTCTCGGCTTAGATCTCACATCTTGGTAAGTGTTGTGCGTACTGTTAGCATTTGTGTTTCTCTATGGTTTAGGTTTTATAATTTATCTTTTCTTTGATTTTGCAGAAGTTTTTTGGCGTCGATTGTATATACACTTATACATGCACATGCACATACATACATATACACACACATACACATGCACATACATATACACTTAGGTACACACATATGAATGAATTATATAATAAAAGTATTAAAACACATGCTTAATATAAACAATAATAACAATCAATAGAACAAAACTCTTCATTACTTAATACCATACACAATTCAAAACATAACTGAAATGAAAAATATATAGATAAAATATATATATATATATATATATCAATGTAAATACATATAATCCAATGTCATAATCAACTAAAATACTAATCATCATCATCATGATCATCATCATCAGCAGCAATATCATGATCATCCTGATCTTCCTCATCGTCATCGTCATGATCACCCTTTGAACGATCGAGATCGTCCCTCTTGTGCTTGTCTCTCCACCTCATCCATATTTGTCTCCCCATAATACTCCTGTATTACATATAACAAACATAAACCAATAAAATAATTAAAACATTCATAACAACAAAATAATTATATAAAATTTAAAAATACTCACAAAGGCATTAGGATGACCTTGTATATACTTGCCCAAACGCCGATATCCAAAATGTGTAGCATACTCGATCTCGTGTTTCGTAGGATATCGGCCATAATCCTTTCGCTGCAATGAAACAAATAAAAAACATTAGTTTCTTGCATTTTAACTAAAATAAAAAATATACTCACAATAACACATATACTTACAAACGTAGCTACAAAACCATTATGGCCCATTTGGCCTAAGTGCGATGTGTGGCCCGACTCCACTCTCTTCTTTGCAGCAGCCTGTTTATTCAAGAAAAAAAATACATAAATTAAATGTAAAAAATTACTAAAATATATAAAAATTATAAATATAAACTATTAATTTGTGTACCTTCTGCTAAGGAAATGACTCTTGAAGACGTAGCTGTCTACGAAAAAACTGCGACGACTCAGGTGGTGTGTTAGCTCGCCTCTTATTTTTTTCGACCATACAATATCTCCTGTTAATTTAATCTCAAACAGAAAAAAAAGTCAGAATACATACACATATATACACACATATACACATACACATACACATACCCACATACACATATACATGCAAACATATACGCATGCATATATGTATACATATACACATATACATACATATAACATAAACACACATATACATATCCACATATATACGTACACACACATGCATGCATATACACTCATTCATACAAAATACATGCATTTATCCCACAATAATATGTAGTTGTGTATATGTGAATATGTGTGTATGTGTAAATGTGTATATGTGAATATGTGTGTATGTGTAAATATGTATATGTGAATTTTTTATTTATGTAGATAATCAAATTATTAATATCAAATAGCATTATTTGTAGATTTTGATCAATCAAATGGAACTCCACCACCGTCTGCTCATCGTGCAACGACTTTATACTGTAAGTATATGAAATATTTAATTTTAACTATATTTGATGGATACATAACTTATATTTTTTTTATGTTTCTTATGATGTGCAGATTCTGATCAATCAAAGGGTACTCCACCACCTCCTACCCATGCAACGACTTCACATGTGTCCTTCGATAGGAATTATGATGAATTTTACTATCAAGAGCATATTATTTGTTGGTGTAACTCTTGTTATGGCACGTATCGAAGACCAGGATTGGAATGTATTCAACATGAGGTAGAGTATGGTACTTTTGAGCGTGCACCATCACCTAGTCAACGTGATAATGCTTGGGTATGTATTTTCTACATATATTAATGTCATTATTTTATTTAAAAACCATGTATAAAATCAAGTTATTATTGATATACATGAATACTTGCTCGATGATGATGATGATGATGATTTTCTCATAATGTTAATATACCTCGTACACGTCATGGACTTGCTGTTCATCAATTACAAGCAGAGGTTTCTAGAAATCCTCTACCTCCTGGTTTAGAGAATGAAACGGCTGGAGATAATCCATTGCCAGCTCGTGATCGTTCTTTAGTACAAACATATGATAGAAGAAGATATGGAGGATGGAATAGAGGACCAGTTCCTTTAGATGGAGAGGTTTTCAACTTTTGGGTTAATCACTATATGATTGCTCCATCCACTATTACTAATGCTGGTCGTGGTCTCTTTATTGTAGAGGATTTGTATGTGCCTCCGAACTCTGAAGTCACTCTTATGTCATCTTGTGGTCCTATATATGGATGGGGAAATTGGCATCGACTTTCACGTTATGTTCAAAGCATGAGTACTTATGGAATATGCTTGAACGCAGCATCCCTTACTAGTAGAAGGATTTTTCATGCAGAAAATGAAAGATTACATATTGATGGAAGACCTTACACACATGGAAATATAGCAGGTTTAATAAATAGTAGTCGAGGGTTACATAATAGTTCAAGGACTAATTGCACATTTGAGGAGCGTGAAAATAGTCATGAATCACCATACATGAGTAGAGATGTATCAAGATACATAGTTGTCAATGCTATTACTACATTACATGTTGGTGATGAACTATTAGTGTATTATGGATGGCGTAGACCTCCAAGAGCACCTTTTAGATAGAGAGAATAAAAATTTTCTATCCATATTTAATAAGTCATATACTTAATTTTATATTTGAAGTTTAATTTTTATTCATTTATGGAATACTAATGAGTTTTATTTATCTGTGTAGATTCCAACGTATGATGTTGATGATATTCGTCCACAGCATTCACAATTACCAGTAAGAACTCATTTATCAGAAGCTTCCACGAGGAGGCTACGCAAAACTAATCCTGTGCAATATGCAAAGTTGAAAGATCTATATTCAAAAGACGATAAAGTACAAGATTCGTGTGACAATGATGAAGATGATGGCATGGAAGATTTTATTGAGGATTGGTATCAAAATGACAGTCAGAGCATGGATATTTCTAAAAATGAGAAATATCTTTGAGAGGAATGTCTAAAGCATGTATATGAAGGAAGTCGTTTGACACGACTAAATGCGAGCTTACTTATTCTCAACCTTCAAAATCGTTTTGGATGGAGTAATGTATCAGTTTCGACACTATTAAGGTATAAATTTCAATTTTCTATCTATTTATATATATATATATATATATATATATATATATATATATATATATATATATATATATATATATATATATATATATATATATATATATATACATGCAGGTTTTTATTCTTACTTTAGATAAGGTAAGAACAAGAACTTGAATTGAATGGAAACTTTTTGTCCGCGCATCTTTAAAAACTATTAATGCATCTTTCCAAATATTCGCAATGGTGACCTGGATGAGTTGCATGCACAGAGGTTACTCAAGAGATAGCAATCTGATTATAATGGAGTAGTCCACTTTGTATCCTAAAGTTCAGATGCTCATCATTGACATGCAAGAGGTTTACTGCATACCCGAGAAATCCTGCTCTATCTTGAGTAACCTCTATGCATGCGATTCATCCAGGTCACCATTATATGAACATATGTGTGAATTGACAGGATACGATTGTTTGGTTGGCAGGATACGATTGTTTGGATGGCGGGATACAATTGTTTGTTTTGGAGGATATGAATGATTTTTCGATTCACACATATGTTCATTTTGAAAGTGTGAATCGACAAATCATTCAATGAAGGTACATACTTCATATCATCCAAAACAAACAATCGTATCCTGCCATCCAAATTTTGCGTAAATATTTTGAAAGATGCATTAATAGTTTTAAAAGATGCACGGACAAAAAGTATCTATTCAATTCAAGTTCTTGTTCTTACCTTATCTAAAGTAAGAATAAAAACCTGCATGTATATATGTATATATATTTATTTACCTTTTTTAATATATCTTTTCTTTATAAACTTACAGGTTATTATCTGAAAAGTTTTTACCAAGTCAGAATATTCTTCCTACCTCACATGATGAAATGAAGAAGATAATCAACAATCTTGGTATAGATTATCAATGTATACATGCATGTCCTAACGATTGTATTTTATATAGAGGTGAATATGCAGACTCTTTGACATGTCCCAAATCTCAATCTCCTCGATATAAGGGTGAAGAAGGTAAAATCCCGAAAAAGGTATTGAGACATTTTCCATTGGATCCACGGATTAGACATATGTTTCAAAGCCCCGAATTATCAAAGCTTTTGACTTGAGGAAATGATCACAAAAGTATTGATGGAATAATCAGAATTCCTCATGATAGTGTTGCTTTTCAGCATATTGATTCTACATGGCCTGAATTTGCACAAAATCCAAAGAATCTAAAGTTAGGAGTTGCATTAGATGGGGTTAATCGATTCTCCATGAAATCGAGTAAATGGTCAACATGGCCACTGGTAGTCATAAACTACAATCTTCCGCCATATCTTACAATTAAAAAGGAACATTTAATGCTTTCACTTTTAATCCCATACAAAAGACAAGTTAAAGATATGAATGTATATCTTGCTCCTCTCATTGACGATCTTCAAGAGTTATGGAGAGGTATTAATGTCATTGGTGTATCGAAAAGCATCAATGAAAGACATATTACGATTCGTGGTATTGTGGCTTGGACTATTCACGATTTTCCTGTATATGGCGTTTGTTCAGGTATTGATGTAATTTTTTTATTCAATATGCATGTAAATAAATATGATTTAATCTAATTATATTTTTATCATTTTCCATGATGCAAGAATATCTACTAAGGGTTATAAAGCTTTTCCATATTGTGGTGATTGGTTGAGATCAATCTATAGTAAGTATCTCAACAAAAATATTTATCTTCGACATCGATGATTCTTGCCTGATGATCATCCATTAAGATCTAAAAGAGAACTAATACATTTTAATGGAAAGCTTGAAACAGGCCAGTATCCAAAACCTATGACGCCTATGGATTGGTATAAAAAATGGACAGATGGACCTCTGATAGATCCAGAAGTAGAAATCTTCAGTGATGATTCAGATAATGAGTATGTGAACAGAGGTAAAGGGAAATTGGCACTCGCAGAGAACATATCAATATGGTATTCTTTGGAGTATTGGAAAGAGTTAAAAGTATGTCATCTTCTTGATCCTATGCATATATTCAAAAATATTGGTTATTCACTATGGCAGCATCTTCTTGGACTAAAAGATACCACAGCATCAAGGAATGATTTGAAAGATCAAAAATCCAAACCAAAGTTATGGCCAGTTTTTGATAGACATCGACAAGAAATGACTTATGCATCTGCTCCTTGGGTACTTACAACAAAAGAGATACAGACTATCAACAATAGAATTCAATTGATCAAGACTCCTACAGGATATGGAGCATCGTTTCAAAACATGTTTACTATGGATGATAAGAGCTTATCTGGGTTAAAGTCCCATGACTTGTATAACTTTTTGAAACATATTTTACCTTTGGTTATCGATGTATGTACAACGAAAGGAGTACGAGATGTGATCTTCGTGTGTATGCATCATAATGTTTGTATGTGTGTGTATGTGTTTGTGTCTATGTGTATGTGTGTGTATCTATGAGTATGTATGTGTTCATGTGTGTGTATGTGTCTATGTGTGTATGTATCTATGTGTGTGTATGTATCTATGCATGTGCTGTTTGCATGCTTCCGCAGACGTCTAACTCCAACATAGTGGGACAATTGTTAAGTACATATTCTGTACACATAATAGCCTCAGGCCAGAATCTGTGGTAAAGCCTGACTCTTGACCATACACCTTGCCATCTCCATGAGTGACTTGTTCTTCTGTTGAGCAACACCATTTTTTTCAAGTGCATTAAAGTCAGAAGACATAGATCCCGCCCCCCTCGGATAAAAAAGGAGAGTGCCCATTTTACATGCTAATAGATTTTCAACCAAAACTAGAAACTCTTTGATGCACATAAACACTTCGGACTTTGCTTTCAATGGATATACCCATGCATGCCTGGAAAAATCATCAATGAAATCCACGAAGTAAAGATAATTTCCAAAAGAGGGTGTTAGTATAGGACCAGAGACATGATTGTGATCAAGTAGCAAATTCTATGTAGCTTGAATAGAACCATCTTTTGGGAATGAGGAATGCTGCATTTTGCCCAAAATATAGCCTTCACATACATGTTTACCAGATGCCTCAAGTTTGGACAAAGAGGTCACCATTTCAAATTTTTGCAAACGTAGCAAAGTAGCAAATTTTAGATGACCGAAGTGTGCATGCCAAAGCTTTGCATCTGACATAGCTTGAGAATTATGTAGTGCACATGTTGAATCATTCACATATTTTTCATAATCTATGAGCTTATATAGCCCACGATAAAATGCCAGAAGCAATAATCACATTGCCATTTGATAGATCATGAACTGTACATCTATCATCAACAAATTTCACAACCAAGCCAATCTTGGCTAAAGCTAAAACTGATAACATATTTTTCTTGAGCCCTGGCACAAATAAAGCATCTGGCAAGGTGAAAGAACTACCATCAGGAGTAATCAGAATGATCATACCAACTCCCATAACAGGCTAAGAGCAATTGTTGGCGCATGTGACAGTATTCCCTATAGGGGCAGTCTTGAGTGAAGAGAAGAAACTGTGCTGGGAGGTAATACGTTTGGTCACCCCACTATCAAAGTACCAAACATCTGAGTCTACTCCAACCATGCATTACTCATGAGAAGATGGGTCAAAACTGCAAACAGTAGTAAATGCCCATTCTTTATCCTGCATAAGATTAGCAGACTCTCTTTTTGGTGTAGGGGCCTTTGCAACAACCATTCTACCCTCTTTCTTCTTTGCCTCTTTAGCAGCGAGTTTTGGTCAACTTTTAATGACATGATCGTTTGCTTTACAATATTTGCAAAACAACTTCTATTTTTCTCATTTCTTCTCATCTTTGTTTTCCTTCTTTGATTGTGCAGAATTAGCAAATTTTTGCTTACTAGTAGAAGAGCTCCATTTTCCTTTGCCCTTCTGGCTGGGCAGGAAAGCTTGATCTGCAACATGCATAATAGACCTGTTCTGCCTAGATTGATCTTCCCACAACAACACAAAAAGTAACTCTTCAAATGAGCATTTGATTTCCTTTCATCATCAAATAAAGAATAGAAGCAAAACTTTGATATGAGTCAGGAAGACCATTCAGAATAGTCTGTAGAAGTGAACTATCAGGAAGGACTTCACTAGCAAAAATCAACTATTCCTTCAAATCCTTGATCTTTGTTAAAAAACTATCCATAGAATCACCTTCATTCATGTGCTCACTCTCCAACTATTTTTGGAGGTAAGCAACATGAGCCTCATTCCTAGCCTGGTATAATGTGGTAAGTGTATCCCAAGCATCCTTAGCTATTTTGCAAGAGCGAATGAGAGGAATACTGGCATGTTTCATATGCAAAGCTATCAATGCATGTGCCTGAGCATCTTTGCCATCCCAATGAATTTTCTCTGCAGTAGGTGCAACAAAAACAAAAACACAAATAGGAATGTGTAGAATATCACCATCTTTGACGCCATCTCTATTAGCTTCAGTACCTATATTTATAGTACCTACGTTCGTAGGTGTAATAGGAGATTTTTCAACACCTTGCATAATATTCCACAATCCTTTTGTGACCAATACATGACACATCATATAAACCCACAATGGATAATTGGTAGCATCCAACTTATCCTCAATAACCAACATACGAAATACTGCTTTCAGCCATGGCCACTAACTAAAATACCCTGATGCAAAAAAACGACTATATTTGAAAAAGTTGAATAGAACAACCCTTAGGAGTTCCACTAAACCTGTAGCAGAGATGCTTAAATTGGTGAACTGAAACTGGGATATATCTTTGGCACAAAAAGATGAAATAGCCTGCACAAGCACTACGATAATGTTTTCGATGGCCAAAATGAGCTTGGATCACGATTTCGGCACCACAAAATGAAGATTTTTTTATCTTTGAAACACCTTGAGTATGCTCACCAAATTTCATGTGATTCTGAGACTACGACTGAAGGGGTGTTGATGATGCCTTAGATGAAGCCATGACCTACTTTGATACCACTTGTTGGCATTAGATGTCTGCAGAAGCATGCAAACAACTCAAGGAAGAAGAAGACGCTTGGAGCAGAGCACACAATATTGAATGTATTACCACTACAATGTACAAAGGTAAGTAGCCCGTTAGGGCAATAGGCATATATACATAATGAGAGAAACCATACCTTCACCCTTTGGAAGACATCTTGCATTCTTACCTATATTTACTATGATGGGTTCCTTTAGAGGCTGTAAGGATCTATAAAGGTCTTTTCTGCTTGTCATGTGATGAGAGGCACCATAGTCTATGAGTCATCTATTCCGCAATCTTTAGTCAAGAAGCATACCTCCTCTATTGTAACAAATAACTCAAGCTTTGTTTTTGCAACATTGCCAAACTCCTTGCCCTTGCCACCTTTTGAAGAGCCATTCTTCTCTTTTGCCTTCTTGATGTGATGGTCTTCAATTCTTCTTCTTGTAGTGGAAACACTCTCCGTCGAACTTCTTTTTGTTGTCTTATGTTTGTCTCCATCTTTTGAAGAGTCCGCTATTAGAGGGAAGGTAGGTCGTGATGGGCAAAGTGATTAGTAGGGTTGGATCAGGCCCTGAGGGGTTGTCCCTATCTAGAGAGCAACCTTTGCATGCTGGGTGCCTTTCATGGGGAATAGTATGATGGTTGGCTTGCCATTTGCACTTTAGAACGGAGCAAAAAACAATGTACACTAGATCAAATGTTTGCAAAAGACTAATATATAATGGATGATCGTGAAAGTATTGAAAAAGGAATCAATATACAAAGTGAATATCACCAAGTGATGATGGATACTACAACTCTAGCAATCAGATACACTGCTATGGTGTGGATTGAAATCAATAAGTTCTATCCTTTTAGCTATAGGGCCAAAAAGAGATCTTCTTCACTTCTCCCTTTACTTCGATTTCTTCAAGTTTCTGAAAAAAATCATTGGAAAAAACTAATGGAGGCTAGGCATGTATTTATAGCTTTCCACAGGGTTCTTTTTCTTGATCTTTAGATCCTTCTAATTTTTCCTTTCCATTTTAAGAATATCTTCTTTTTCCTTTTTTCTAATCTTGGAAAATCCAATTTTTTCTTTCTATTTGATTCTTCTCTTTTTTCTCTTTTTATCTCTTTTTATTTTTCTATCTATTTTCCATTATTATGTATTCACTTCTTTTTCTTTTGATTAAGATTTTATTCCTTTTCACATTTATGAACAAAGAATTTATTAAATTAAGGATTAGAGTTGGGAAAATTGGCTTCCTAAAAGTTCGTAATTAGGGTTTTTATTTGGGAAAACTTAGGGCTTCTTGTGATTAGGTTAGTAACATCCAATTAATGATTAAATATATACATTAAGGGTTTGAAACCCAAGGTTTCTAAGGGTTCAAAATAAGATTTTCAAGGGTTAAATGTGAGCTTTTCAAGGATCTTGAGCTAGGGTTTCAAGGGTATTGAAGTTTCTAAGGCTAAAACTATCATGGGTTCTCATGGCTTTTATATATACATGGTTTTCTAGTTCTTCTATCAGACACATGGGGTTTTTAATGGTTTCAGTTTAAAATGAAACTAGGGTTTGGGGTTTTAAAGAGCTGGTTTTATTCAAGTAAATATAAAAGTCTAATGTACAAATGAAATGTTTCTCATCACTCATTCAATCAAATAATTGATCAGCACAACTCATTTCTTCTTCTTGCAAAAAATGCATCAGACCATGACAAGCATAAACATAAAATTTTTGAAAAAAATCTTGCACAAAATGCTAGAGGGATTTCATCCCGTTGTCGGGATGAAATCCCGCTGGGAGTGTGCATTGATTTTTTTCAAAGTTGATTGATTTTATGAGTTCTGTGTGGAATTTTCATTGAGGAAGTGGCAAAAATTGTACATGTTTTGGCCGATTTGATTGACTGGTAGATGCCAAACCGTGTGATTCTTGTTGATTAGGCTTGTATATTTGTAAATACCCATGATGCTAGCTGAATCCATAAACCCATAGGTTTGACCCTTAGAAACCCCTGAAAACATGCTGGTTTACCCTAGAAAAACTAGACTTGAACTCTTGGAAACCCTTGGAGTTTAGTTCCAAACTGTAAATAAACCATTAAATTGATGAGGTTGAGTTAATTGTGAGGAAACCCCTAAGTTCTTGGACAGAAAACTCTAGCTTAGACCCTTGGAAATTGCGGTTTCTGTAGGTCAAACCCTAAAAACCAATTAAATTGCGAACATCTTGTGTGAAATCAAAACCTTGGTTTAGGGAAAAATTAGAAGACTGCCAAAAATGGAAAGTTCATTCAGGAGGTTAGAACGTTCTAGAAGGAAGTCCTAGGGAGGTGCTTATAAATAAGTCCAAACTCATTTGTTTCTTCCCCATCCTATGGATTGCCTTTGTGGATTGTCTCCTCCAGGTATGCTCCTTGTCTATTCTTGCTTGGTCGTGTTCTTGTTTTACTCTTCATCACCATGCCCACAAGAGAGAGACGGAGAGGGAAGAGTTTTCACTTGCCATATGTATAAGAAACTATATTTCTTTTTCGTGTGTGACTCTTACCCTCCAAGAATGTTGTAGTTCCATTTTTTTGTTGCACTAAAGGGATTAAAATGAAGTTAGTTTTGGAATAATCAAATTCAGAGCCATGAGAGGATAGGCAGGCGTGCTGTCTGTTATGACGGAAGTGAGAGAGGTTCTTCGACGATGACGCTGAGCTACTCTGACGGGGCACGAGAATTTAGAGAGAGACGGGTCCTAACGGTGTTCGCAAGAGAGAGAGATGAAAGCTTGGCTGCTCGCGCATGGACACCAAGGTCCGGCAGACATAAGTGGAGGGGAGAGAATTGTCGTGGACAAAGAGAGCGAGACTTTGACAGTGGAGGCACTGTGGAGAGATCCTCGTGCACGATTGGCACAGAGAGATTTTTGGCTAGACGCGAAGAGAGAGAGCTCATTGCTGTTCGCTGATGTGTCGCAATGTAGAGAGAGACTATCACAAGCTTTCGGGGAGAGAAATGGGCAGCTGTAAGCGATGTAGAGAGAATCACCTGATGGTGGCGACATGCAGAGAATATATCGGGAGAGAGAGAGAAATACAGAGAAATGGGTGTCGGCAGCTTTGGGCGTCTGGTTGCGCACGTGGAGGATCATGAAATGTTGGGAGAGAGAGAGACCACAATTGTGTTATATAAGTTTTGATATGTGGTCATAGCTTCATAAATCAACGGATATCACTTGAACATTTCCATCATCTGATAACAATCACAAATACATGATCGCTTAAAAGACTCTGTGATGCAGATAGCTATGCCAACTGATTGTTGAAATACTATTATTCTAAATCCCATTGAGCTGTAGAAATACTATTATTCTAAATCCCAAAGGGACTGGACGAGCATCTATATGCAACATTCTTCAATAACAATCATGCTACCACTAGTTTGGAGAAGCTTGACGTAGTGGGGCGAAGACGAATTGAAAGAAACCAAATGTATAAGATCTGCTTTATCTATGTTGGATATGTATGTATCTATGCAGTTCTATTCACTATGCACAATATGTACATAATGATTGTAGTAAGCTCTAATTTTTGCATTTTGAAAGCACAAAAATAAGTTCTGCTATAATTGTTTAGAATTAGAAAGAATGTGGTGAAGTCAAAACATCCACTTTCCGTGACAATAAGATATGTTCATGGAAATGTAGAGCGAAACGGACTCATTCAAGTAATGTTTCACGTATGGTTCAAATCGTTATTCATGAAGTTAGCATAACATGCAAGATATTAACACAACGAAATGGTTGAAGAATAGCTCACGATGTCATTATATGTTTCTTGTTGAGCTTCACAAAGCTAATAGTTTTCTTTTTTCTTTCATGAGAGAAATTTTACTGATGATTTGCCCTCCCACGCCCCGTGGACTATCCTTGCGGATCCTCTCCTCCAGGTTGGAGCAGTTGATGATATTGGAAGATTATATGAAGTAAAGAATTGAAGATTGAAGACTAAAGAAAAGAGTACACCTTGTGGATCTTGATTGTGGAACTTCTTTCCAGGTTACTGCGTGATTGGAGGCTATTGCAATTTATGAAGTGAAGAAAATCATTTGCTGAAGATACTTGAAGAAAAGAGAAGACCGAATTTTGGAAGAAAAGACCCAACCGCAAAGACTAAAGCCAAAGATCCTGGGCGTGTTTCTGCACTGTAGCGAGAGGCATATCATATCCAGTCGATCTGCACTGTAGCAGCAGCATATATTTGTATTCACCTGTTCCGCACTGTAGCGGAGTTTTGTATCGTCGACCCGCACTGTAGTGAGCATCACTGTATCGTTCAGATTTTATTGGTCGACCGCCGTTACTTTTTGATTGTATCATTGAGCTTCATCTGCATCCCGTGTATTAATGTTGTTTCTGATTGTCTCTTTCCCGACGCCTATAGTCTCACGCGTACGCATGCACATTCGTCTCGTCACTTCCGAGGGGCAGGGGCCCTACGAGGATCGCACACACTCCAGAGAGTATAGGCGAGGCGCCCAGCACGCAGACGTCGCTCGCAGGACAGCGGGAACGGGCGCACACCAGTAAAAGGGGCCTGACCCAACCCCCGCGCCGGCTTCCTGCCCGACCTCCTTCTTCCCGACACCGTCACCGCTTTGCCTGATTTTTTGTTAATGCAACATCTCCTTTGTTGCCACTACTCCTTGCCCTGAGCCACAGCTCCTCCTCCATGAGCAAGGCATTGAATTCTTTAAAAGTTAGATACTGAGGTTTGATTTGAGTATTAAGGGTAATTAATAAACCATCAAAATTCGATGGAGGGATTCGAAGACAATGTTGATTCCCTGGCTTGAAGGCAACCAAGAATGCTTCCTTCAATGTTTCCCACATGAGGAAGTGATCCTCCTCGAACTACTTGAACCACTTGTTTGCCAATCTATCCAAGGTTGTAGGAAAAAGGGCGGGGAAGACATCCATCCTCCCTTCCAAGCTTGTGCTTTTGTGTAGCACTAGGAATAGTCTTAGATGATATTCATGGTCCTGAATTGAAGTCCCCTTGAATATAGGGAAGTGGATGTTGATCCAAGATAGTAATGAAGCAATATCCCCATGGGCCATGGTAGATTTAGGCAATGAGGTTTGTGGGTGGCTGTCTTCAAGATTTGAGTACCATATTTTTCTCCCCCTATGGTTGGGAGGTCTGTAGGGAGTTCGAATGGGGCTAAGAGAGTTATGATCATAGCGGATCCTAGTCATAGAATGCATAAAGGCATTTTAAAATACAAAAAATGACAAGGCCAAGCAAATCACTATGACTCTATGGTCCCAACGTGTGCCAAAATTTATAGATTGGTTTGGGTTGGTATTAAGGGGCAGTGAGGACTATTTAAGAGTAATCGGTCACAATACCTTTTAAGAATGTGCCCACAAAAATGTTGATATATTTAGATAGTGATGTATGTGAACACTATAGGATTGTCAGGGCACTTTTTTCCCTCTTTAGGATGTCTTTTTCCCTCTGCTTGTATATATGCCTATAGCCCTAACAGGTTACTTATCTTTGTACATTCTTGTGGTAATACATTCAGTATTGTGTGTTGTGCTCCAAGCTTCTTATTCTTCCTTGTGCTGTTTGTGTGCTTCCATAGACCTCGAAGTACTCCGACAATCGGTATTAGAGCAGGTCACTACTTCATCTAGGGCGTCGTTGACATCCCTCCAATCATAGTCTCAGAATCGCATAAAATTTGCTGAGCATACTGAGCATGATTAGGAGATCAAAATAACTTCATTTTGTGGTGCCGAAATCATGAAATGAGCTTGTTTCGGCATCCAAACGCACTATCATAGTGCTTATGTAGGCAATTTCATCTTTTTGTGCGAAAGATATATACAGGTTTTGGAAAAAATCAGTATAAGCATCTTGAAGTTTGCTATAGGTTTAACAAAACTTGATAAGGTAGTTCTATTCAACTTTTTGAGATACAATCAATTTTATGCATCAGACTATTTTAGTCAATGGCCATGGCTGAAAGCAGTGATGTATTCCGTATGTTGGCTATTGAGGATAAGTTGGATAGTACCAATTACCCATTGTAGGCTTATATGATGCGTCATGTATTGGTTGCAAAAGGACTATAGAATATTGTGTAGGGTGTTGAAAAACATCCTATTTCACTTGCAAACACAATTGGTGAAGGTGATGCAGATGGAATTTAAGATGAAGATATTCTTTTATTCATGCTATGTTCCTGCTACACCTATTGTAGAGAAAATTTAGTGGGATGATAAAGATGCTCAGGCACATGCATTGATACCTTGTTTGTCAACGTGCCATTATTCCTCACATTCACTCTTGCAGAACAGCTAAGGATGCTTGGGACACACTTACCACGTTATAGCTGGAAAGGAATGAGGCTTGTGTTGCTTACCTCAAAAAACAGTTGGAGAGTGAGCACATGAATAAAGGAGATTCCATGGATAGTTGTGTAATAAAGATCAAAGATTTGAAGGAACAATTAATCTCTACTGATGAAGTCTTGTGTGACAGTTCACTTGTGCAAACTGTTCTAAATGGTCTTCCCAATTCATATCAGATTTTTGCTTCTACTCTTCATTTGATGATGAAAGGCAATCCAAATGACTTAACATTTGCGGAGTTAGTCTCTATTTTGTTGCAGGAAGATCATAGGTCCATAATGCGTGTTATAGATCAAGCTTTCCTAGCTAGTCAGAAGGGCAAAGATAAATGGATCTCTTCTACTAGTAAGCAAAAATATGCTAATTTTGCACAATCAAAGAAGGAAGACAGAGACAAGAAGAAAACAGAAAAGAAAAAATTGTTTTGCAAATACTATAAAGGAAATGATCATGTCATAAAGAGCTATCCAAAACTTGTTGCTAAAGAGGCAAGGAAGAAATAGGCTGGAATGGTTGTTGTAGAGGCATCTATATCCAAAATAGAGTCGAGTAATCTTCTGCAGAATGAAGAATAGGCATTTACCACTGTTTTTAGTTATGGCCCATCATCTCATGAACAATGTTTGGTACTTTGATAGTGGGATGAACAAACATATTACCTCGTAACATAGTTTCTTCACTTCACTCGAGCCTGCCCTACAGGGAATACTATCACATGCACCAACAACACCTCTTATCTTGTTATGGGAGTTAGTAAGATCATTCTAACTACTCCTGATGGTAGTTCTTTTACATTCTCAGATTCTTTATTTATGCCAGGGATCAAGAAGAATCTGTTATCAATTTCAACTTTAGCCAATATTGGCTTGGTTGTGAAATACATTGATGATAGATGTATAGTTCATGATCTATCAAATGGCAATGTCATTATTGCTTCTGGCATATTGTGTCATGTGTCGTATAAGCTCATAGATTATGAAAAATCTATGAATGATTTAGCATGTGCAGTACATGATTCTCAGGCAATGCAAAGCTTTGAAATGCACGCTTTGGTCATCTGAATTTTGCTAGTTTGCTATGCATGTAGAAATCTGAATGGTGTCCTCTCTACCGAAACTTGAGGCATTGGTAAACATGTTTATGAAGGTTGTATCTTGGGCAACATGTAGTGCTCCTTTTTCCAAAATATGGTTAAGCTTGAGCAACTCAAAAACTGCAAGTTGTTCACACTAATGTTTGTGGTCCTATGCAGCCACACTCTTTTGGAAATTATCTTTACTTCTTGAATTTCATTGATGATTTTTCCAAGAATGTATGAGTATATGCATTGAAAGCAAAGTACGAAGAGTCTTTCTGCTTCAAACAGTTTTTGTTTTTGGTTAAAAATCTATCAGCATGTAAAATGGGCATCCTCCATTCAGATCGAGAGGGGAATAATTGTCTTTTGATATCAATGCATTTCTGGTTGAAGGAGGGATAAAACGTCAATGTACACTACCATACACACCTCGATAGAATGGAGTTGCTGAATAAAAGAATAGGTGACTCATGGAGATTGCGAGTCTATGATCAAGAGTCAAGCTTTACCACATAGTTTCTAGCTTGAGGTTGTCATGTGTGCAACATATGTACTTAACATGTGTCCCACTAAAGCATTGCAATCTATTACTCCATATGAGGCTTGGCATGGTTGCAAGCCATCTGTTGCTCACCTGCGTGTTTTTGGTTGTCTGGCATATGCATTAGTGCATGAACAACAATGCAAGAAATTGGGTGATAATGAAATGTATTTTTGTTGGGTACAGTTCTAAAAGCAAAGGCTGTTGTCTCTATCATCCACAAACTAAAAAACTTTTGGTTAGCCATGATGTTGTTCTTGTGGAAGATGCTATTCAGCCATTACTTTCATGTACTAAGGAGACATCTGTTAGCTCCAAAGATATGTATGATAATTTTTTGCCTCTTTTTACAGGTGGGTAGTCTAGTGCTGGTCCTAATGAGGCAACTTCTCAGCCTTTACATGTTTCATGTGATGATACAGATCATTCCATTTCTGATGCAAATTTTTATGATGCACTTGTTGATGAGAGAGCTGATATTGAGGAGGCAAAAAATATGCCAAAATGGCTAGTGCAGACTTTACATGACAATAAACTAGATGCACCTATATCATATCATACTTGTTCTGGCTCTCATCGTGCTTTGTTTGGGTCTCGCTATGCTATGGCTGCCTTTAGTCTCTATGATGAGAATGAGCCTATTTCATTTGATGAAGCACAAAATTCTGAAAAATGGATTGTTGCTATGCAATCAAAATATGATGCTATCATAAAAAATGGTACCTCACCTTTATGTGACTTGCCTCCTAGCAAGAAGAACATTGCACTAAGTGGGCATACAAGCTTAAGTGTAAGCCTAATGGAACAATTGATAGGTATAAAGCTAGGCTTGTTGCAAAGGGTTATGCTCAGGAAAGAGGCATTGACTTTGGTGAGACCTTTTCTCCTACATTTCAAATCACTACTGTTCATAGCATCTGTGCACTTGCAGCATCATGGTTGGATTGGACATTAAAACTGCATTTTTGAATGGTGATTTGCATGAAGAAGTGTATGTTTTTCAACCCCGTGGCTTTGTACAAAAAGGGCATGAAAACCAAGTGTGTAGGTTGAAAAAGGCATTGTATGGTTTGAAACAAGCACCACATGCTTGGTATGAAAAGATACATGCCTATTTCATTGCACATGGTTTTGAGAATAGTCCAACTAAGAGCATCTTATATGTTAAGTGTGTAAATGAATTGCTTGTGATCATTTTTGTTTATGTTGATGACATGTTGCTCACTGGTCCTCATGAGAAGCATATTGCTGATTTTAAGGCTGATTTGCATGCCTCATTTGAGATGTCTAATTTGGGGCATTTGTATCATTATTTGGACATTCAGCTTATGCAAGTTGATGGCAGAATAGCTTTGTGTCAGATGAAATATTTTGACACATTTTTGTTGTGTTTTGCCCTTCAAGACTATAAACCTATTGCCACTCCTATGGAGACAAGTTTATGATTGAGTTTTCATGATGCTAGAGATGCATTTGATGTTGTTCTCTATCACTTGGCTATTGGATGCTTCATCTACTTATGCATTACTCGACTAGATATTTAGTTTGTTGCGTCACAGATGAGTAGGTTTATGCATTGCCCAGGTGTCAAGCATTGGCAGGTGGTTAAGTGTATCTCTCGCTACTTGAGTGGTACCCAACAACTTGGATTGTTTTATCCCAAGGGGGGACCCCTACCACCATATTTACATGCCATTTTTGACTCTGATTGGACTGGTTGCTATGACACTCATGTGTCCACTAGTGGCTTTTGCTTCATGCTTGGTAGCTAATGTATATCTTGGTTGAGTAAGAAGCAATCTATTGTGGCCACTTCCAGTTGTGAGGTTGAGTATAGGGCAATGTTCATAGGAACTATTGAGTGTGTGTGGCTCATACATCTTATGGCTAATTTGGGTGTTGGTCAATCTTCTACCACCACCATCTACATTGACAATGAGAGTGCATCGGAAATTGCAAGGAACCCTGTGTTCCATGCTTGCACTAAGCACATTGAGGTGCGTTATCATCATGTCAGGGAGAGGTTCTCCACTAGAGAGATAAGCTTGGCATATGTGCCCACATAGGAGAACATTGTAGACCTTTTCACAAAGGCTCTGCCTAGGGAGAATTTTGAAGCTTTTCGCAAAGCTTTGGGCTTACCTCCTTCTGTGGATTGATTCCACATAGCTTGGCACTTTCTTATACATAAGTGCTAGCTCCTTGTTCACCACATCACTCCTAGAGTGGGATTTGTTGATATATTTAGGTAGTGATGTGTCTCAACACTCTAGGACCATCGGGGCACGTTTTCCCCTCTTTAGGAGGTTTTTTTTCCCTTGGCTTGTATATATGCCTATAGCCCCAATGGATTACTTATCTTTGTACATTCTAGTGGTAATACATTTAGTATTGTGTTTTGTGATCCAAGCTTCTTCTTCTTCCTTGTGTTGTTCATGTGCTTCCGCAGAGCCCAAACTCCAATAAAACAAGCACAATAAAACACACAAAGAAGAGTACGCAAGTGCCAAGAAGTATGCACAAATGGAAACGTCAGAAAAGAGTCGATTACATGAACTAACTGAGCACAATCAAGAATCGGAAAGGCACCAAGAGACTCTCTTGTGAAGTTGACGTTTGCATCAACCCATAGGAGCATTGACTCCTTACCATGCTCCTCCTAGAGGCTCCTGGCACCACTCCTTCCAAGTGCAAGAGTTGCATAGTTCTGATTCCTAATGGATAGTGCAAGTTATAATGGAGATTGAACAACCGAATGATTTTACCATTCTGCCATCTTGTTCTTATGTAGAAGAGGAGGAGATTGAACAACCGAATGCTTTTACCGTTTTGCCATCTTGTCCTTATGTAGAAGAGGAGGAGATGAGCTTAGTGAAGTCACTTATGGGCTTACCTTGCCATTCCATCATGACACATTGGAGGGGACCTTCTATAAGATCCCAATAAATAGAAACTAAGGAGAAGAGATTGGGCAACTATCGTTGCACACATGAGTGAGAGAGAGGTAATGTTATATGAGTGCTTTTGGAGATTTCCTAGAATATGCTCATGGGGAGCGTGTACTTGCAGGAGAAGGTAACAGAGAGAGAGAGAGAGAGAGAGAGAGAGAGAGAGAGAGAGAGAGATTGCGCGGATGGAGGATAGGAGAGGGAAAAGAATACTTCGAAGATGGGGGGCATCACCGGTCAAGAATGTTTCTAGAATGCTTACTTCACACACGTCAGAGGGTGATTATTGTAGCAAGGGTAAACCAATGTTTTTTTGAGGGGGATTCTTTACATCCTTCCATGATAAGTTTGTAATTAAGGATCTTTGTATTACAAAGTACCCTACTTGAAACTTCCAGGACAAAGGAAGAAGGTATACCCATGGAGGACCGAGTGCACTTTTGTCTCTTACACACACACTCTCTCTCTCACTCAATAGCTTTAAAAGAATTTCATATAAGAACTTCCTCTCAAATGCGTTTTTGTGAAACACATACGCATACATCATCTGAGTTCTCCCAACGATTGCAATGATGGGGCCCTCATATAAAATGTTGAAGGCACAAATGATATGCCAACCTATTTATAGCTTAATCACATTTTTTTAATTGTCCTTATAATTCCAACCATTCATGTGCTCTTAAGTGAGGAACTTTGACATACATGATCTTCTCAAACTCGAGTGGTGCTTCATGAAAGTGAGACATTGAGCATACATTCACTTCTCTCCGTCAAAAGATGGCCTCTTTCTGATACTACTGTTGAATTCAAAATTACAAAAGATCATAAACGACATTCAAGGACATTAATTCATGTAACCCAAACCATAGTGTGAACTAAATCACGACTTCAGGAACACGTTTCTCTCGTTTTCTGCCAGCGAACACGTTTCTCAAAGACTGAAGGGAAGTTTCGTTAAATTACTCCAGCGCACACAACGCGGAAGACCACGAAGATTCTGCGACAGAAACGATACTTCCTGTTCTTCGTCTTTAGCCCGCACGGAAGGTTCGCGTCTTCAACATCGAAATGATCTACGTCCTGCTGGTCGAGAGCCATTCCAAATACATATAACTGCATTCTTGTTTGCCAAGTGCTTTCCCCGACAAAGCAAGGGAAACAATCACCAGGCAGCACACACGCACAGAGAGAGAGAGAGAGAGAGAGAGAGAGAGAGAGATGGGCGTTGTCCAAGGTAATGCAATACAAGTGAGGTTAATCTCGGCGGAAGATTTGAGCTTCAAGCTGGACTATCGGCACGCACGATACTATGCTGTAGCTTGGCTAGCAGGTCCATTCCAGAGAGCGGATGCCCTTATCGCAGCCTCTGAGCAGCTCCAATTCGGTAGTGTGCGCGCTGACACGCTCATGGACTCCGACGGGAACATCAGCTCCTCGGACTTGCAGTGGGCGAATCATCCATCCTTCATCCTTGATCTTCCCCTCCCTCCCTCATTCTCTGCAACTTCATCATCATCATCATCATCTGGATCTTTCATAGTTATCCGCCTCTTTTGTGAAGACAGACGTTCAAGTTCCTGTAGAATTCGTCAGACGATGATAGGGACCGCCGTCTTACCTCTAATAGCCATTGTGTGTTCCTTCCCCTCGTGGCATGTAGTGAGTTTCAGCGTAAAGAATTCCTCTCACCGTTCGGTCGGGGTGCTCAACATGGCGGTTCGTCTTCCTTTGTACACGAGTTCTGAGTGTGATGACGATTTCTTATCGAGACGATGATAGAAAGATGCTACCAGAGAAATTAGGGAATGTTTGAAGAACTAACATCAATATGTACTGCAGATTCGTTAAATTCAAAAAAGGCATACTATATTTTGGAATACTATATTTTACTTTTCAATGAAATAATGTACATAGGTGTACGTGTACATATGTGTACGTGTACATATGTAAGATCGTGCAACAAAAAAAATATCCTAATATTTTCTCTTGAAGATCCCTTATCTAATTTATCTCTTTATTCAAATAATAAATCTCTATAAAATAATCAATAAAATTTTTTTTATAGAATCAAAGCATATGGAAGTCATTTCAATATAATTTGAGTAATGTACAAACATATATGAGCTAGGTTCTAGCTCAACACGGTCCAAAAACGCCACCATTACCTTCTAGGTGAATAATTCATGATGAAGGGAAGATGAATTCTTGGATGCTGAGCTATTCATAGTTAAAGCACAAGGGTGGTGTTATGATATCAGAGATTTTTTCAAGACTGTTAAGTATCCAGATAAAGCTAATTTTGCACAAAGGAAGAGGTTGCTAATAAAGTGCACTCCTTTCACATGTATTGAAGGTAAACTATATAGAGATGGTAATGATAATCTTCTTAGGAAGTGCATGAGAGGAGGCAAGACACATCATTGAGATGGCACATGATGGACTAGGTGGTGGGCACCTCCCTCACCATGTTATGACCCATATAGTCCTAGATGTGGGTTTATGGTGGCAAACATTATTTAGAGATGTCGAGGAAAGGGCTTGGGCATGTGATGTCTCTCAAAGATGTGGTCAAAAGTCCACAAAGTAGAGACAAAATTCATTGGTCATCTCCACATCACGGCACCCATTTGGGAAGTGGGGGTTAGATTTTATAGGGCCTATCACTCATGCATCCTTTTTAAGATAGGATAAGTATCTTCTAGTTGCCATTCACTATGCAACAAAGTGTGTCGAGGCTATTGCTTCTCTAGATTTCATAGCCCAAACAACTACTGATTTTGTGTATATCAAGATTTTTTGCAACTTTGGTTGTCCACTTGAAATGTGTAGTGATCAAGGAGCACACGTTGTTAATAAAATTTTTTATGAGTTTTTAAAGAAGTACAAGTATCTCCATAGCAATTCCTGTGCATATTATCCAAGGGCCAATGGATAAGCCAAGCCCTCAAATAAAATAAATCAAGGAATACACATTGTTAATAAATTTTTGTATGAAGTTTTTAACAAGTACAAGAATCTCCATAGTACGTCCTATGCATATTATTCAAGGGCCAATGGACAAGGAGATTCACAAATAAAATAATGATAGGGATGCTAAGAAAGAAAGGTATATTAAAGGGTAGTACTTGGGGCACTTCTTATCTAGGCACACTATACGCTACAGGTTGGCATGCAAAGAAAACACAGGCCACTCGCCTTTTCAATTGGTCTATGGAATAATTCCTATTGAGCCCTTTGAGTTTTTATGTGATTCTCCCCATACAAGATCTATGCATGTAAGAAAGGATCCTAGGGTTTCTCTTATAGTATTAGCACTCAAGAAAATGGCAAAAATTTGACTAGAGGTAGCAAAGCAGTTGGAGAAGACACAAATTAAAAAAAAGCAAGTTCACAATAAAAAATAGGAAATAACAAATTATAGATTGGTATGCTTGTTCCCTTACATAGAACACAGTTATAGACACAATTGTGAGGCAAGTGGCTTCCTCATTGGGAAAAACCATACAAAATGAGAGAAATGTTACAATTGGATGCAGCGTACTAAGAGACTTTGGCTTATAATGTGCTACCACTACTCAACATCACCAAGCACAAGGTCTATTATGATCAACAAAGTTGAAGCTCTTTTATATCAAGTGGTACTTGCGAAACCTTTCTAGGTTGAGGCATGCAAATCAGCTTTAAAACTAGCAATATGCTTCGTATTAGCACTAGTGAGTAGCGTGGCATCAACAAAGAGAACAATGATAAGACACACATCATTTTTACGCTTTACATATAAGGTGATTTGAGTTGGACTGCTCTCAAAACCATGTGCAATCAAGTAGGCATGTATCTTTTCAAGAAAAGCACGTGGTGCTTGCTTCAAACCATATAATTCCTTTTTCAACATGCACATTTTGTTTTCATGCCCTTTCTACACATAACCATCGGGCTGAAAAACATACACTTCTTCATGTAAGCCACCATTCAAAAATGTAGTTTTAATGTCCAAATGATATACATTCCAACCATGTTGGGTTTCAAGTGCACAAATTCTTGTATTCTTGTATTCTTGTATGTATGTATGTAATATGTATGTGTGTATGTATATATGTGTGCATGTGTGATGCTTGCATATGTGTATGTTTGTACTCTTGTATTCTTGTATTTATGTATGTATGTATGTATTTACATGTGTATGTTTGGATGTATGTGTGATGCTTGCATGTATATATTATGTTTCTATTCATGCTTATATGTGTGTATGTATGTGTGTACAGTGAATAGTTCTTTTATATTATTTCAAGGCTTGTACATAGAGAATATGGGGACCTATCTCTGATTAGAAATTTGGTATGATAATTTTGTTTCTAGATGTGTGTGGAAGTATGTATGCAGGTGTGTGTATGTGCAAGTGTGTGCAAGACCTTGATATGTATATTCTAAAATAAATGGAAACATTTGTTCTTCATATGCCATATTTATGTTTTGCTATTTATATGGTTAGAATTTGTACATTTATGCATATTTGTATATCCATAGGTATGCATATGTGTGGATTGATATGTATCAAGTATATATATGTATTATGCACATGTATGAAGGACAACTTCAAAGCAATAAAGATGCCCTAATGGAATGGACTTGTTAAATTCAATAAGATAAATCATCTCTCCTCCTTGATAAAGGAAGGTATGTATGTATTTGCTTTGACTCATATGTGCGACCATGCATGTGTAGACATGTATGGGTAGGTATATATGTGTAGGTATATATGGGTAGGTATGCATGTGTAGATATGTATGGGAAGGTATGCATTGGTAGGTATGTATGTGCACGACCTACATACGTATGTGCAGATGTGGGAAGGTATGTGCAAGTATGTATGTATATGTTTTTAATGATATGTATGACAATGTAGGTGTGGGAAATTGTTGGCATTCTATTGCTTTTTGCTAAAAGGTTGTAGTTTCCTCATGTCTCAGTTCTCTATCTCTTCTAGGTGCTTTTGGACATATGTTGCCATATTTTTAATATAGGATTCATATGTTTTTTGGTCAATGCAATTTCTGGTCGACAAAACAATATCCTCTTCTTATTTAACAGATGGTGTATATTCTTAGCTGGATTGATCCTGGTTTGTTATGCACATTGGCTTCTACCATAAAAGTCCATCTAATGTGGCAAGTTGAGATCATGCTTGTTGCATGTGCAATATATAAAGATCAATATCTTGAATAGAAAAAAACATGTAAATGTTGTAGGAACAAGGATTTGTGTTGTTGAATTTGTAGGGAAGTTATCTTTGAGCTCAATGGGGTTGCCTTCTATTTGTCTTTACTTATGTGGTTTGCTTTTCGGAAACTCTATGTGAAATCTTAAGCCTCGGTGAGTATGGTCTCATAGACCTATCTTGTGAAGAAGAGATTTGGATTTCATTTAGATAGTATGGATCTTCCATCAAAATTGGCTCTAGATCAGGCCCTGTTGGCCCCATGAAATTATCAAACAATTCATAAAAGTCCAAAACTATAAAACTCTTGAACTTACCAAGTGTGTAATTTTTTCCATCAAGCTTCTCGTCAGTGAATGGAGGTGGATGAATGCAAATTGGTGCAAGAATAACATTGTTAGATGCACCAAAACTAGAAGATGAAGCTATTACTCATGCACTATAGTGATAACAAAAATATACTTGCAAGTTTAGAAAGTATTCCTCTCTACTATAGATAAGTAATGGCTCTGACACCATGTAAGAAAGAGAACACATGAGTACTAGAGAAGATAGAAAATAGTAGAATATCAAAATTTTTGTACTAAAAGCAAGTTCAAAGACGAAAGCAATGTGCACCTGTGTGCTCTCAAGGTAGAACTTAAATGGTGTAATAGCCCTTTCCATAATGAGATAATTTACTTTGATTTTTTGGAATTAAATTGTTGGGATAATGTATGGAATGAATAATTAGGTCATTTTATGCATGTAGACAAAAATTTAGGGATGCGAAGTTCTATATTCTCTCTCTAAACCTTATCCACATCATGTTTTTTGGTTGAAAATTATATGTGAAGATGAAAGAATTAAGAGAAAGGTAGAGCATGCATAAGAGATTAAAAATGTCTCTATGAAATTTTTACGAATCAGGTTCTAAGTACCTCATTTAAGGATCTAAATTTAGTTTACTATAAGAAAATGCCTTGATTTTATTCTCTCTTGAATGTCGAAACTTGCAAGGCTCAAAAGTGACACTTGGAGGCAGATTTGGACCTAGGTCATCTCTAACACTATTGTGCGAATCGAAGAGTTGAAAAATTTTCTATCTCACAAGCTTAAACTAATTCCTCACTATTTTTGTTTTCATGCACACTTATGGATGTCTTTGGGTTTCACTTTTTGTTTTTTTTTCTTTTATTTTTGGATATGTATGGTTAAAAAAAGCACTTGACTACTACAAATACATGCTTCTGCAAAAGATTTGCATGCAACACACGGAGAGTTGAGTTTCTTTATAGTTGGTGGATCACATGCTTCCTTCGGGATGATAAAATCTACATTGAAAGAGATTTGTTGGGTCAAACAAGAAGAGGCCAAAAATCAAAGAATTACCTTGTGATTGAGAGTGAGAGTGAGAGTGAAAGTGTGATTGAGAGTGTGAGTGTGAATGTGATTATGGTAGCTCAGGGGTGGTCGAGAGGTTGAGGCTTCATCAAAAAGCTATTTTCCAAAGCTATTGTAATGATTGATTCACATTATCTATAATATCAAAACTTCTCTTTCTCTTAGTCATAGCTTGTCTCCTCTTCGATGTCAAATTTTCTCTTATATTGTATATGTTTTGTTTTTCTCTCTTCCTCTATTCTTGAGTCATTAGAAACTTTTGATTGAGGATAGCTTGTGGTGAAGGAAGTGCTAAAAATGGTTATCTAGACAAATCTCATTAGAGAGCTACAAATTACTGATATGCTCACTCAATTAGATATCTGGGGTTGTGTAGAAGTCGTGTATATATAGGGTAACAAAGAGATGTGGCTCTCTATGGATGGCTATGCATGGGAAGTAGAGCATGTGCGGCCATCACCTACATAATCCCCATACGAGGCTTAGAACAATTTAACTGACCAAGAAAAATTTGAGTGATTGTTTATTTTCATATGAAATATTCCCTTTACCATCGCACCAAGGGTGCTCTCCCCCATTGCTTGTCCCATTGGACAACCCCAACCATGGTTGTTCTCGGCTTCTCAAGAACCCCCTATTGGGGACTTTGATAAGTCCTTTTTCTTACAATACCTTAGATAGTCCGATTTGACATTCATCCAACATGCAAGTTGGGATTCCCATTAAATTGGTAATGCACGTTTGACTTCTCCTCAAAATGGGGGCCTTACAAAATACGCATTAGTACATAAAGTGACTAAGGGTAGACATTGGTAATATACTAACATTCTAACTTCTGGGTGGCTCAATAGATCGAGCCTCCATTTGTGGCAAAGTTCTATTTGAAGGTACTTCTCTAGTTTTTGGATGACATCGAGGTTCATCTTTACTATGTGCTCCATGTCGGATATCTTTGCATTAAGAAATGAGATCTCCTTGATGTATGGTCTCTCAAGCTCAACCTCACAAATGCAAGATCCAAGCTCTTCTTTCCATGAAGAAGCATAAACATGTAGGTATATAAAAATTGACATATTGACCCTACCTAGAGAATTAGTGACTAGCAGCCATAATATAAAGCTATTTTCAAAAACTAATGAGGAATAACATAAGCTATATGAACTTATGTCAATCCAGAGAGGAACCGAAAAAAAAAAACTTGTCTCAATCCTGAATCCTATACATGAGTTGATCTTGATTACACAAGTTACATGAAATCCTAAACTTACATTGAGCATTAAGCACCAATGAAATAAACCATCTATTGTAATACAATGATTATTCATTCCTAATGCATTCTTAATAACCATATGATACTCTAATATCCACCTAAATCCCATCACTTAAGCAATTCTCCTATTAACACATTGTAAACAATAATAACACATCATTTTAATAATCATCTCGAATGCCGATTATGTGATAATGAGTGCGTGATGCTTCAAACGATTGTAGGGGTCCAATTCTTGTTATTAGTAGATTCTATATCATCCCATGTGATTTTGAGAGAATTCTTTCTCTCAACATCTTTTGCTTCTCCTAAAATCTTTGATTGCACATGCCTCATTTTATAATGATATTAAATTTCAGATGCATTCCTTATTTCAAAAGTAGTAGAAAAACTCTTGAGAAATGAGATGGGAGATTCTAGCCTAAGTGTTGAGGTTTGTAAATTTTATGCCTTAAGGGTAGCAGAAAAACCCCAATACAAAAATATTTTCATGTTGTTTGTACCAAGTATTTACTCTTGTTTTCTAAACCTTTCAATTTCTTTAACAAGAACATCTCTTCTAAAATGAGGGATAACTTCATAATCTTGTGGTTGGTGCAAAGTCCGAGCCCCCACATTTGTCTTGAGGTTCATAAAGATGTGAATACATGAAAACCATTGCTAGTGGATATTTACCTCTTTACCTTTGTAAAAGTCATTTCTTTTTGACTTGAGAATATTTGTATCACCTACCCAAAAAGTCATGGACTTGTACATTGAGGGAATATCTTCTAGAATGAAGGTTCACTTTTAGAGAGATCCAAAAGTTGAATTCAAATTCAAATTTGAATGGAACACTTATATAAATTCACTTGAAAAATGCATGGTTAGAGTGATGATTTCCCGAGCTCTCCATTGCCATTTTGTTTATGTGTAAGGCATACATTGTAGACTACACTAATCTCTATCATAAGTCTATGATTACCAAGCCTATTATCTTGTATAACATTGTTCATTCATACATTATACCTACATTGTTCATCTATGATATCTCTGTTATTTTCATTTCTCACTGTCAAATTGTGTTGCTCATATCTCACTGATTTCTCCCCCAAATTCAATTATCTATAGCAACTTTGGAGCGCATCGAAGCACTCACTAGTCAAACTCTACAGAGGTCCTAAAAAATCGATGGTAATGATTAATTTGCTAAATTGATTTCTCTGTGTATCGTTGATCATTTCAAGTGATTCCACTTGGAATCATTAGATTAATAAGTTAGTTAGATACTTCTACATGGAATTTATCCAATTCATACTATACTGGTTGCACTGAGCATTACAAGTACCAAGTGTGGACTCTAGTCTCTGTGATGAGAATGAGCCTGTTTTGTTTGATGAAGCACAAAATTCTGAAAATTGTATGGCTCGTATGCAATGAGAATATGATGCTATCATGAAAAATGGTACCTAGCCTTTATGTGACTTTCCTCCTTGCAAGAAGGCCATTTGCACTAAGTGGGTATACAAGCTCCCAAAGTGTAAGCCTGATGGAAGAATTGGCAGGTATAAAGCTAGGCTTGTTGCAAAGGGTTATGCTAAGGAAAGAGGCATGGACTTTGATGAGACCTTTGCTCCCACTTGCCGAATAACTACTGTTCATAGCATATGTGCACTTGCAGCTCATCATGGTTGGAATGTACATTAATTGGGCATTAAAACTGCATTTTTGAATGGTGATTTGCATGAAGGAGTATATGTTTTTCAGCCCTATATCTTTGTGCAAAAAGGGCATGAAAACCAAGTGTGCAGGTTGAAAAAGACATTATATGGTTTGAAACAAGCACCACATACTTGGTATGAAAGGATACATGCCTATCTAATTGCACATGGTTTTGAGAACAATCCAACTAAAAGCACCTTATATGTGAAGCATGCAAATGATGTGCTTCTGGTCATTGTTGTTTATGTTGATGACATGCTGCACTGGTCCTCATGAGAAGCATATTGCTGATTTTAAGGTTGATTTGCATGCCTAATTTGAGATATACCTCTTGGGGCATTTTCATCATTATTTGGGCATTGAGATTATGCAAGTTGATGGCTTAAACTATTGACGCATTATTGCAGTTTTTTGGCCTTGACGACTTTAAACCTATTTCCACTCCTATGGAGACAGGTTTGAGATTGAGTCTGCATGATGCTAGAGATGCATTTGATGGCATTCTCTATCAACAGATTGTTGGATGCTTGATCTACTTATGTATTATTCGGCTAGATATTCAGTTTGTTATCTCATAGATGAGCAAGTTTATGCATTATCCAGGTGTCAAGCATTACCTAGCCGTTAAGCACATCTTTCACTACTTGTGTGGTACCCGACTACTTGGATTGTTTTATCCCAAGGGGGGATCAATACCTCCAAATTTGCATGTCTTTTCTGACTCTGATTGGGATGGTTGCTATGACACTCGTGTGTCCACTAGTGGCTTTTGCTTCATGCTTGGTAGCTCATGTATATCTTGGTTGACCAAGATGCAGCCTACTGTTTCAACTTCTAAGCACATTGAGGTGCATTATGATTATGTCAGGGAGAGGTTCCCTGTTGGAGAGATTAGCTTGGCATATGCACCCATGTAGGAGAACATTGCAGACCTTTTCAGAAAGGCTCTGCCTAAGGAGAAGTTTGAAGCTTTCATCAAAGCTTTGGGCTTACTTCCTTTTGTGCATTGGTTCCACATTGCTTGGCACTTCCTTATATATGAGTGCTGATTCCTTGTTCAGTGCATCACTCCCATGGGGATTTGTTGATATATTTAGGTAATGATGTGTGTGAACACTCTAGAAACATCGGGGCATTTTTTTCCATCTTTAGGAGGCTTTTGCCTTTGGCTTGTATATACGCCTATCGCCCTAACGAGTTACTTCTCTTTGTACACTCTAGTGGTAATACATTTAGTATTGTGTGTTCTGCTCTAAGCTTCATCTTATTCCTTGTGTTGTTTGTGTGCTTCTGCACACCCCAAACTCCAACAAAGCAAGTACAATAAAGCACACAGAGAAGAGTATGCAAGTGCCAAAAAGTACACATACATGGAAAAGATAGAAAAGAGTCGATTACATGAACCGATTGGGTACAACCAAGAATGGGGAAGGCACCAATAGACTCTCTTGTGAAAATGATGTGGGTATCAATCCACAGGAGCACTCACTCCTTACCATGCTCCTCCTAGAGGCTCCTTGCACCACTTCTTCCAAGTGCAAGAGTTCCATAGTTCTGATTCTGAATGGATAGTTCAAGTTCTATTGGAGATTGAACAACCGAATGTATTTACCATTTCCACATCTTGTCCTTATATAGAAGAGGAGGAGGTTAGCTTGTTGAAATCATTGACAGGCTTACCTTGCCATTCCATCATGACACATTGGAGAGAACCTAGTATAAGATTCCAATATATAGAAACTAAGGAGAAGAGATTGGGGAACGAGCATTGCACACATGAGAGAGAGAGGTCATGTTGTATGGAGATTTCCTAGAATATGCCCTCGGAGAGAAAGGATGGAGGATAGGAGAGGGAGAAGAATACTTCAAAGAGGGGGGGCATCACCGGTCTATAATGTGTCTAGACAACTTACTTCACACACATCAGAGGGTGATTATTGTAGTAAGGGTAAACCAAATTTCTTTTTTGAGGGGGACTTCTTTTACATTCTTTGATGAGTCCTTTGGAAGACATCAGTGCAGATTCTACAAGGGGTTCGTTTACATCCTTCATAACACAACAATGGGTCAGCTATCCCCAAAATTGAGGCACCTAAACTGACTTTCACCAGAGTCCATAAATTTTTTTTATTGTACATGCTTCCATAAAAATATATATTTCTCTTGAATGAGATTAGTTAGTTGTGATACCAAATGAGATGGTGAAGTCTAGAATAATGGACATTTTGTTAGGTAGTTCTTATAAAATCTTGAAAGTTTTAAGAATGACCCCAACTATTCCTGATTGTGAGGAAGGATGTAGTCTAAAATAATGGACACTTTGGCAATCTCCATCTTGACTTCCTTGGTGAAAATATCATGACCTAAATATTCAATTTCTCTTATTTGTAAAGTTTTTATCAAGATTTATTATTTTTTTAATGCTCATTAACTTATTAAATACAACACATAAATAATACTCATGTTCTTTTAAATTTCTATTATAAACAAATAAATCATCAATAAATTGGCTAATAAAAGGATACAATATATAATTCATATGCATCATAAATGTGGTGGGAGCATTAGTCAACCCGAATCCCATAAACAATAGTAATGCATCAAGCACAAAAAATATTTTCTTGCTCACAATCATATTAACAATTGGACTAGAATGATTTTAATCTTAGCCCATCTGAGTATTTGTCTACTAGATATTTTAATGTTGAACTTGGAGGATTGAGTGATTATTGAGGGTCGGGCATACTATCTTCTTCTTGTTTGGGCATTGTTTGTACGTATGACTTGTCAAAAGACCATCATTACTAACCTCCAATAAGCCCACTCAACCATTGGTCACAATATTTCCAGTGATGATAAAGAGTAAGAAAAACCCTGAAATATTTCTCCATAAAAGTAAGCCTACCTGCAATGGTTCTTGTTGGGATAGATAGTATTCTTCAAGATGGTGCAATCATATGCAAGAAGACTAGACGTTTCTTTTTGAATAAATAAATAAATAAATAAATAGATAAATGAATAAATATATATTTGTTTGTGTATACATGTACATATTTATATATGTATGCATGCATGTTTGTATGTATGTCTCTATTAATATATGTATGTATGTATGTATGCATGCATGTATGTATGCATGTATGTTTTTGTGTGTATGTAAGTATGTATGTGCGTTTGCATGTTCTTTAATGTTATATGTATCCATGTATGTTTATGTGCTATGTATGTATGTATGTATGCATGTTTGTGTATGCATGCATGTATGTATGTATGTATGTATGTATGTATGTATGTATCTTTTTATGCATGTATGTATGTATGTATGCATGTTTGTGTATGTATGTATGTATGTATGGATGTATGTGTATGTATGTTTATATATGCATGTATGTATGCATGTAGGCATGTTTATGTATGTATGTATGTAAGCATGTTTATGTATGTATGTATGTGTGTATGTATGTATGTATATTTGTATGTATATGTTTATGACTGCATGTCAATAGGTATGTATATATGTGGGTGTGTATATGTATGTATGTATTATGCATATATGCATGTGTCCCTTCTTTTTTAATACTAATAACTTTCAATCGGATCTTTGTTCCCTGGCTTCTTCTATGAAGTACTGGTCCTTTGAGTTTGCTTACATGCACTTTGAAAAGTCTTGCCTCGTGCCTCTACTTGTTTGTTTTTGATCCATGCTTTTTCTTTCCCCTACTTGTTTTCAGTTCCATGATAAGTTTGTAATTAAGGATCTTTGTATTACAAAGTACCCTACTTGAAACTTCCAGAACAAAGGAAGAAGGTATACCCATGGAGGACCGAGTGCACTTTTGTCTCTGACACACACACACTCTCTCTCTCTCTCTCACTCAATAGCTTTAAAAGAATTTCATATAAGAACTTCCTCTCAAATGCCTTTTTGTAACAAACATACACATACATCATCTGCGTTCTCCCAAAGATTGCAATGATGGGGCCCTCATACAAAATGTTGAAGGCACAAATGATATGCCAACCTATTTATAGCTAAATCACATTTTTTTTAATCGTCCCTATAATTCCAACCATTCATGTGCTCTTGAGTGAGGAACTTTGACATACATGATCTTCTCAAACTCGAGTGGTGCTTCATGAAAGTGAGACATTGAGCATACGTTCACTTCTCTCCGTCAAAAGATGTCCTCTTTCTGATACTACTGTCAAATTCAAAATCACAAAAGACCATAAACAACATTCAAGGACATTAATTCATGTAACCCAAACCATAGTGTGAACTAAATCACGACTTCAGGAACACGTTTCTCTCGTTTTTCTGCCAGCGAGCACCTTTCTCAAAGACTGAAGGGAAGTTTCGTTAAATTACTCCAGCGCACACAACGCGGAAGACCACGAAGATTCTGCGACGGAAACGATACTTCCTGTTCTCCGTCTTTAGCCCGCACGGAAGCTTCGCATCTTCCTGCTGGTCGAGAGCCATTCCAAATACATATAACTGCATTCTTGTTTGCCAAGTGCTTTCCCCGACAACGCAAGAGAAACAATCACCAGGCAGCACACACGCACAGAGAGGGAGAGAGACAGAGAGAGAGAGACAGAGAGAGAGAGATGGGCGTTGTCCAAGGTAATGCAATACAAGTGAGGTTAATCTCGGCGGAAGATTTGAGCTTCAAGCTGGACCATCGGCACGCACGATACTATGCTGTACCTTGGCAAGCAGGTCCATATCAGAGAGCGGATGCCCTTATCGCAGCCTCTGAGCAGCCCCAATTCGGTAGTGTGCGCGCTGACACGCTCATCGACTCCGACGGGAACATTAGCTCCTTGGAATTGCAGTGGGCGAATCTTCCCCTCCCTCCCTCATTCTCTGCAACTTCATCATTATCATCATCTGGATCTTTCATAGTTATCCGCCTCTTTTGTGAAGACAGACGTTCAAGTTCCTGTAGAAGTCGTCAGACGATGATAGGGACCGCCGTGATACCTCTAGTCGCCATTGTGTGTTCAATCCCCTCGTGGCATGTAGTGAGTTTCAGCCTAAAGAATTCCTCGCACCGTTCGGTCGGGGTGCTCAACATGGCGGTTCGTCTTCCTTTCTACACGAGTTCTGAGTGTGATGACTATTTCTTATCGAGACGCTGATAGAAAGATGCTACCACAGAAAGTAGGGAATGTTGGAAGAACTAACATCAATATGTAATGCAGATTCGTTAAATTCAAAACAGGCATACTATATTTTGGAATACTATATTTTACTTTTCAATGAAGTAGTGTACATATGTGTGCGTGTACATATGTAAGATCGTACAACAAAAAAATATCCAAATATTTGCTCTTGAAGACCCCTTATCTAATTTATCTCTTTATTCCAATAATAAATCTGTATAAAATAATCAATATTGTTTTTTATAGAATCAAAGCATATGGAAGTCATTTCAATATAATTTGAGTAATGTACAAACATATATGAACTAGGTTCTAGCTCAACACGGTCCAAAACACCACCATTACCTTCTACGTGTATAATTCATCATGAAGGGAAGATGAATTCTCGGATGTTGAGCTATTCATAGTTAAAGCACAAGGGTGGTGTTATGATATTAGAGATTTTTTCAAGACTGTTAAGTATCCAGATAAAGCTAATTTTGCACAAAGGAAGAGGTTGCTAATAAAGTGCACTCCTTTTACATGTATTGAAGGTAAACTATATAGATATGGTAAGGATAATCTTCTTAGGAAGTGCATGAGAGCAAGCAAGACACATCATTGAGATGGCACATGATGGACCAGGTGGTGGGGACCTCCCTAACCATTTTATGAGCCATATAATCCTAGATGTGGGTTTATGGTGGCCAACATTATTTAGAGATGTAGAGGAAAGGGCTTAGGCATGTGATGTCTCTCAAAGATGTGGTCAAAAATCCACAAAGTAGAGACAAAATTCATTGGTTATCTCCACATCATGGCAACCATTTGGGAAGTGGGGGTTATATTTTATAGGGCCTATCTATCATGCATCCTTTCCAACATAGGATAAGTATTTTCTAGTTGCCATTCACTATGCAACAAAGTGTGTCGAGGCTATTGCTTCTCTAGATTTCATAGCCCAAACAACTGCTGATTTTGTGTATATCAAGATTTTTTGGAACTTCGGTTGTCCACTTGAAATGTGTAGTGATCAAGGAGTGCACTTTGTTAATAACATTTTGTATGAGTTTTTAAAGAAGTACAAGGATCTCCATAGCACTTCCTGTGCATATTATCCAAGGGCCAATGGATAAGCGGAGTCCTCAAATAAAATAGATCAAGGAATACACATTGTTAATAATTATTTGTATGAATTTCTAACAAGTACAAGGATCTCCATAGTACTTCATGTGCACATTATTCAAGGGCCAATGGACAAGGAGATTCAAAAATAAAATAATGATAGGGATGCTAAGAAAGAAATGTATATTAAAGGGTAGTACTTGGGGCACTTCTTATCTAGGCACACTATAGGCCACAGGTTGGCATGCAAAGAAAACACAGGCCACTCGCCTTTTCAACTGGTCTATGGAATAATTCCTATTGAGCCCTTTGAATTTTTATGTGATTCTCCCCATACAAGATCTATGCATGTAAGAAAGGATCCTAGGGTTTCTCTTATACTATTAGCACTCAAAAAATTGGCAAAAATTTGACTAGAGAGGTAGCAAAGCAGTTGGAGTGAATGCAAATTAAAAAAAAGGAACTTCACAATAAAAAAATATGGAATAACAAATTATAGATTGGTATGCTTGTTCCCTTACATAGACCACAATTATAGACACAATTTTGAGGCAAGTGGCTTCCTCATTGGGAAGAACCATATAAACTGAGAGAAATGTTACAATTGGATGCGGCGTAGTTAGAGACTTTTGCTTATAATGTGCTACCACTACTCAACATCACCAAGCACAAGGTCTATTATCATCAATAAAATTGAAGCTCTTTTATATCAAGTGGTACTTGGAAAACCTTTCTAGGTTGAGGCATGCAAATCAGCCTTAAAATTAGCAATAAGCTTCTCATTACCACTAGTGAGTAGCATTGCATCAAACAGAGAACAATGATAAGACACACATCATTTTTACGCTTAACATATAAGGTGATATGAGTTGGATGGATCTTAAAACGATGTGCGATCAAGTAGGCATGTATCTTTTCAAAAAAAGCACGTGGTGCTTGCTTTAAACCATATAATGCCTTTTTCAACTTGCACATTTTGTTTTCATGCCCTCTCTACACATTACCATGGGGCTGAAAAACATGCACTTCTACATGTAAGTCAACATTCAAAAATTTAGTTTTAATGTCCAAATGATGTAGATTCCAACCATGTTGGGTTGCAAGTGCACAAATTCTTGTATTCTTGCATGTATGTATGTAATATGTATGTGTGTATGTATATATGTGTGCATGTGTGATGATGGCATATGTGTATGTTTGTACTCTTGTATTCTTGCATTTATGTATGTATGTATGTATTTACATGTGTATGTTTGTATGTATGTGTGATGCTTGCATGTATATATTATGTTTCTATTCATGCTTATATGTGTGTATGTATGTGTGTACAGTGAATAGTCCTTTTAGAGGATTTGAAGGCTTGTACATAGAAAATATGGGGACCTATCTGTGATTAAAAATTTGGTATGATAATGTTGTTTCTAGATGTGTGTGGAAGTATGTATGCAGGTGTGTGTATGTGCAAGTGTGTGCAAGACCTTGATATGTATATTCTAAAATAAATGGAAACATTTGTTCTTCATATGCCATATTTATGTTTTGCTATTTATATGGTTAGAATTTGTACATTTATGCATGTTTGTATATGCATAGGTATGTATATGTGTGGATTGATATGTATCAAGTATGTATATGTATTATGCACATGTATGAAAGACGACTTCAAAGCAATAACGATGCCATAATGGTATGGACTTGTTACATTCAATAAGGTAAATCATCTCTCTTC
>CM035417.1:85581916-85664416 GCA_020310875.1 Ceratopteris richardii | reverse complement strand
CTCTCTCTCTCTCTCTCTCTCTCTCTCTCTCTCTCTCTCTTTCTCTCTCTCTCTCCCGCCTCTTTCTGTCTCCCTCTCATTCTCTCTTCACCGCAGCAGCCACGTTGATCAACAGTTCACACTCCTGAGGGTGGAGATGTGGCAAGGGAACAAGTCAAATGCCTTGTAAAATACTTCACATTAAGTTTTTTATGGAGTTTCTTCAAGTAGTTCTTCAGCGGAACTGGTGATAATTATCGATTCGACAAGTTTCCAACCTTAGGATTGCAGGCCTAAGCAAACATGTTCTATTTTGATTTCGGTGCTACACATGTTGGGGTGGGTATGACTTGCTTTCACATAGTGATTACTCTGTTATGTTTGGAGCAACTCTCTCGTGGGGAATTTTGTGGCCATACATCACTTCCAAGGCAGGAGACTGGTATCCAGCTAGGCTTGGCAGCACTGATTTTAAAGGAATTTATGGCTAGAAGGTTTTTTGTGGCTATATTTGTGATTCTTGGAGATGGTGTTTATAATTTGGCAAAGATATTAATTATCACGGGTGGCATAAAATGAGGATCTCAATTTTCATTAAGGGGTAAATGATAAAAGTGAAAATGGAGAAAAGTTCCATTGCCACCTACCATTCATGATGACTGCCTCTTTTTGAGGATCCAATTCAAATCAAGTGGAATATTGGACCTACCCCTCCAATCTTGGGTAATCAACTGGCGCATGATCAGTGGAGGTGAGGAATCGGCAAGGCCCTCATGGCCTATTTGGAGCCTTTAAAAACATGGGAGTTGTGTTCATTTGATACATTCAGATACACACATTTACATACGTATGTACAGAGGTCCTCTCTTTGCAGTTTGTGGCTTCAAGCCTACTGTAGGAAGTCACTCTGTGGTGAGGATACAGAGCGTGGGCTTCCTAGTGAGGGCTAATAGCACTATAGTGTGAAGAGAGTGGCTTGGTTTTGTCATTCAGTGTGAGTCATTGGTATTTCGTGCTCTTTCCCTTAGAGAAACTCTTCATACTTTGTATTGATCAATGCTAGTCTACATCTAGTTGAGTCCATTGTATGGATTGGATGAATCCCTTGTATTGATGTTGTTTAGTTCTGGAGTGGCATGTTAGCCTAGAGCATAAACTTTTGAGCATCTCTTTTGTCTATGTTGTAATCATCTGATTCGAACTAAGGAGTGGTTGATCTTCCATTATTGTCATTTTGTCATTAATATTTTCTTGACTATTCACAACTCTATGCAATCATTGATATCTGCCTGCTCACAGAAGTATTAAAGGGTATATTTCCCTAAGGAGAACCTCCCTTGAGTAGGTGAAGTACTAGAATGCTTGCTGCATGCTCCTGTTAAAAGTAGATTCCCCAGTACCTTCTCTACACTTGGCACTTCCTTATACAAAAGTGCTAGCTCCTTGTTCACCACATCACTCCTAGAGGGGGATTTGTTGATATATTTAGGTAGTGATATGTGTCAACACTCTAGGAGCATCGGGGCACGTTTTTCCCTCTTTAGGAGGTTTTTTTTCCCTTGGCTTGTATATATGCCTATAGCCCTAATGGATTACTTATCTTTGTACATTCTAGTGGTAATACATTCAGTATTGTGTGTTGTGATCCAAGCTTATTCTTCTTCCTTGTGTTGTTCATGTGCTTCCACAGACCCCAAACTCCAATAAAACAAGCACAATAAAACACACAAAGAAGAGTACGCAAGTGCCAAGAAGTATGCACAAATGGAAAAGACAGAAAAGAGTTGATTACATGAACTAACTCAGCCCAACCAAGAATGGGAAAGGCACCAAGAGAATCTCATGTGATGTTGATGTTTGCATCGATCCATAGGACCATTGACTCCTTACCATGCTCCTCCTAGAGGCTCCTTGCACCACTCCTTCCAAGTGCAAGAGTTGCATAGTTCTGATTCCTAATGGATAGTGCAAGTTATATTGGAGATTGAACAACCGAATGCTTTTACCATTTCGCCATCTTGGCCTTATGTAGAAGAGGAGGAGATTGAACAACCGAATGCTTTTACCGTTTTCGCATCTTGTCCTTATGTAGAAGAGGAGGAGATGAGCATAATGAAGTCACTTACGGGCTTCCCTTGCCATTCCATCATGACACATTGGAGAGGACCTTCTATAAGATCCCAATAAATAGAAACTAAGGAGAAGAGATTGGGCAACTATCGTTGCACACATGAGTGAGAGAGAGGTAATGTTATATGAGTGCTTTTGGAGATTTCCTAGAATATGCCCATGGGGAGCGTGTACTTGTAGGAGAAGGTACGAGAGAGAGAGAGAGAGAGAGAGAGAGAGACAGATTGCGTGGATGGAGGATAGGAGAGGGAAAAGAATAATTCGAAGAGGGGGGGCATCACCGGTCAAGAATGTGTCTAGAATGCTTACTTCACACACGTCAGAGGGTGATTATTGTAGCAACGGTAAACCAATGCTTTTTTGAGGGGGATTCTTTTACATCCTTTGTTGAATCCTTCATAAGACAAAAATGGGTTTTCGACAACGTTGACATACTATGCTGGTTCAAAATGAGTCTAATCATGATGCTATTTGCACTAGTCCCTTTCTCAAAAGGCTCTTGAAGATCAGCTATCGTCAAAATTGAGGCATCTAAAACGACTTTTACCAAAGTCCATAAGATTTTTTTGTTGCACATGCTTCCATAAAAACATATATTTTTCTTGAACGAGATTAGTTAGTTGTGATACCAAATGAGATGGTGCAATCAAGAATAATGGACATTTTGTTAGGTTGTCCTTATAAAATCTTGAAAGTTTTAAGAATGACCCCAACTATTCCTCATTAATGGACATTTTGTTAGTCTCCATCTTGACTTCCTTGGTTAAAATAGCATGATCTAAATATTGAATTTCTCTTATTTGTAATTTTTTTATCAAGATTTATTAGATTTTTTAATGTTCTTTAACATATTTAATGCAACACATAAATAATACTCATGTTCTTTTAAATTTCTATTATAAACAAATAAATCATCAACAAATTGGCTAATAAAAGGGTACAATATATAATTCATATGCATCATAAATGTGGTTGGAGCATTAGTCAACCCGAATCCCATAAACAATAGTACTGCATCAAGCACAAAAATTATTTTCTCGCTCACAATCATATTAACAATTGGATGAGTATGATTTTAATCTTAGCCCATCTGAGTATTTATGTGCACTAGATATTTTGATGTTGGACTTCGAAGATTGAGTGATTATTGAGGGTCGGGCATACATACTATGGAGATCTTCTTCTTGTTTGGACATTGTTTGTATGTATGACTTGTCAAAAGACCATCATTACTAACCTCCAATAAGCCCAGTCAACCATTGGTCACAATATTTCCAGTGATGATAAAGAGTAAGAAAAACCCTGAGATGATCCATAGCAATGAATTCGAAGCTCTAAAACAGATAATGAAAAATATATTTTTAGCAATTATTTTATGAAAACAAGAAAGAGATGGAACACATAGGTATAAAAAGAAATATTTCTCCATAAAAGTAAGCCTAGCTGCAATGGTTCTTGTTGGGATAGATTGTATTCTTCAAGATGGTGCAATCATATGCAAGAAGACTAGATGTTTCTTTTTTAATAGATAAATAAATAAATAAATAAATAAATAGATAAATAAATAAATATATATATATTTGTTTGTCTATATATGTACATATTTATTTATGTATGCATGCATGTTTGTATGTATGTCTCTATTAATATATGTATGTATGTATGTATGCATGCATGTATGTATGCATGTATGTTTTTGTGTGTATGTAAGTATGTATGTGTGTTTGCATGTTCTTTAATGTTATATGTATCCATGTATGTTTATGTGCTATGTATGTATGTATGCATGTTTGTGTATGCATGCATGTATGTATGTATGTACGTATGTATGTATGTATGTATGTATGTATGTATGTATCTTTTAATGTATGTATGTATGCATGTTCGTGTATGTATGTATTTATGTATGGATGTATGTGTATGTATGTTTATATATGCATGTATGTATGCATGTAGGCATGTTTATGTATGTATGTATGTAGGCATGTTTATGTATGTATGTATGTGTGTATAAAATGTATATTTGTATGTATATGTTTACGCATGTATGTCAATAGGTATGTATGTATGTGGGTATGTATATGTAGGTATGTATTATGCATATATGGATGTGTGGTACGTATGGATGTAGGTATAAGTATGCATGTGAAATATGTGTATATATGGATATATGTGTGCATGCATTTATGTATGTTCATTGGTCTCTTCCTTTTAAATACTAATAACTTTCAATCGGCTCTTTCTTCCCTGGCTTCTTCTATGAAGTACTGGTCCTTTAAGTTTGCTTGCATGCACTTTGAAAAGTCTTGCCTCGTGCCTCTACTTGTTTGTTTTTGATCCATGTCTTTTCTTGGGCCTACTTGTTTTCACTTCCATGATAAGTTTGTAATTAAGGATCTTTGTATTACAAAGTACCCTTCTTGAAACTTCCAGAACAAAGGAAGAAGGTATACCCATGGAGGACCGAGTGAACTTTTGTCTCTGACACACACACACACTCTCTCTCTCCCTCAATAGCTTTAAAAGAATTTCATATAAGAACTTCCTTTCAAATGCCTTTTTAAAAGAATTTCATATAAGAACTTCCGCCCAAAGATTGCAATGATGGGGCCCTCATACAAAGTGTTGAAGGCACAAATGATATGCCAACCTTTTTATAGCTTAATCACATTTTTTTAATCGTCCCTATAATTCCAACCATTCATTTGCTCTTGAGTGAGGAACTTTGACATACATGATCTTCTCAAACTCGAGTGGTGCTTCATGAAAGTGAGACATTGAGCATACGTTCACTTCTCTCCGTCAAAAGATGTCCTCTTTCTGATACTACTGTTAAATTCAAAAGCACAAAAGACCATAAACGACATTCAAGGACATTAATTCATGTAACCCAAACCATAGTGTGAACTAAATCATGACTTCAGGAACACGTGTCTCTCATTTTCTGCCAGCGAACACGTTTCTCAAAGACTGAAGAGAAGTTTCGTTAAATTACTCCAGCGCAAACAACGCGGATGACCACGAAGATTCTGCGACAGAAACAATACTTCCTGTTCTCCGTCTCTAGCCCGCACGGAAGGTTCGCATCTTCAACATCGAAATGATCTACGGCCTGCTGGTCGAGAGCCATTCCAAATACATATAACTGCATTCATGTGTGCTTTCCCCGACAAAGCAAGAGAAACAATCACCAGGCAGCACACACGCACAGAGAGAGAGAGAGAGGAGAGAGAGATGGGCGTTGTCCAAGGTAATGCAATACAAGTGAGGTTAATATCGGCGGAAGATTTGAGCTTCAAGGTGGACCATCGGCACGCACGATACTATGCTGTAGCTTGGCTAGCAGGTCCATATCAGAGAGCGGATGCCCTTATCGCAGCCTCTGAGCAGCCCCAATTCGGTTGTGTGCTCGCTGACACGCTCATCGACTCCGACGGGAACATCAGCTCCTTGGACTTGCAGTGGGCGAATCATCGATCCTTCATCCTTGATCTTCCACTCCCTCGTTTATTCTCTGCAACTTCATCATCATCATCATCTGGATCTTTCATAGTTATCCGCCTCCTTTGTGAAGACAGACGTTCAAGTTCGTGTAGAAGTCGTCAGACGACGATAGGGACCGCCGTGATACCTCTAATAGCCATTGTGTGTTCCTTCCCCTTGTGGCATGTAGTGAGTTTCAGCGTAAAGAATTCCTCTCACCGTTCGGTCGGGGTGCTCAACATGGCGGTTCGTCTTGCTTTCTACACGAGTTCTGAGTGTGATGACGATTTCTAATAGAGACGATGATAGAAAGATGCTACCACAGAAATTAGGGAATGTTTGAAGAACTACCATCAATATGTAATGCAGATTCGTTAAATTCAAAACAGGCATACTATATTTTGGAATACTATATTTTACTTTTCAATGAAATAATGTACATATACCTATAATTATCATAAAATTTTTATTATTAAATCCTTGAGGAGAAATTATACTCGACGCAAAAATTTTCAGGCAAGAGGATTTCTATACAATGGAAGGACACTCAATAATTTCAAGGCACTTGGTTAGAATTTTCTTTTATTTCTCATATATTGAGGATAGTATTGGTACATACATAACTTCTTTTGGTTTTCTTGATCTGTTCCTTATTGATCCGTTTAGATTTAAAGTTTTTTGGGTTGGATCATAGAATCAGTATTATGAAAATAGACATGGGGGTCATATCAATGCAACTCAAATGATTTTTCCAATGATAATCCAGTCATATAAAATAAGTAGAAAAAAAACCAAAGACAGTCGAACTATTTTGAATCTCACATGGATTAGGTTATCATAAAACAATCTATGTAAATCGTGTAAACGATGCTTTTTAACTAGTGGAAGTCATTTTCTTTATTTTCAATGAAGATTTTGGGATCAAAGGACTTCCGAAAGGAAATTTATATGCCCTTGGGGAGCATGTAGTTGTACGAGAAGGTACTCTAACGAGGGATATATATATATATATATATATATATATATATATATATATATATATATATATATATATATATATATATATATATATATATATATATATATATATATATATATATATATATATATATATATATATATATATATATATATATATATATATATATAGAGAGAGAGAGAGAGAGAGAGAGAGAGAGAGAGAGAGCATGGATGGAGGATAGGAGAGGCAGAAGAATACTTCGAAGAGGGGGGGCATCACTGGTCTATAATGTGTATGGACTGCGTACTTCACACACATCAGAGGTTGATTATTGTAGTAAGGGTAAACCAAATTTCTTTTTTGAGGGGGCTTCTTTTACATCCTTTGATGAGTCCTTTGGAAGACATTAGTGCAGATTCACTACAACACATCGAGGGTATACCGAGGCTGCTACCGAGGAAATTGAAGGGGCGTGATTTCTTCGCGACGTCCGTGTTAGAGTCGGTATAGGCGTCGGAAAGAAAGCGTCGGTATAATGGTTCGTATAAGCGTCGGTACACGCATCGATATAAGCGTCGGTATTTCTGACGCGCATACCGGCGTCCATATCGACGTGCCGCTGGGTGTACCGACGCATATACCGGCGACCATACTGGAGCTACCAACGCGTATACCGACGACCATACCTGCACAAATTTCTTTGGGTAGAATGTGTTGTCTTTTGCTACAGCATGATGTTGTCTAGCAAAAGACAATACACTCTGCCCAACTGAGTACATGTGTTATGTACTCTAATGGAAACCAAAACATAAAACTATATGAGCAAAAATGAACAATGATTCATGTACATAAATTCCTATATTCCATAAATGAAAAATGTACAAAAGTGTGGCAAAGCACTTCCATATAGGAATCGAATACAAAATTATGGTACATCATTGCCACATAGGAGTGTAATACAAAATTGTGGCAATGTGATAAAACACTTCCATATAGGAATCGAATACAAAATTATGGTTCATCATTGTTGTATGCGAGTGTGATACAAAATTATGGCATTGATCAAAATATTTACACCTACAATCATGCAACAAAACATATGTATAAAATAAGACCAATTAACATGACATTTATAAACAACAACCAGAAACACGAAACCAAGATATAAATTTACCTAATCAAGAATATTCTCCCATGAGACGATTGCAGTGCGTCCCTCTAAGTCTCGTAACAGTGCAGTCAGTCCATGTCGATATCCATATGATTCTTCAGTTCGCATTGGAGGATGACCCACTGCCAACTCCTATAGTAAATATGCACAATGTTAGATGAATATACATAATATATTTAACACAAACAACTTCAATAATTAACATCATACTTACAAATTGGTAGCACATACTGTCGTATCCGCCGCTACCTAAATGCGACGTTCCAACCGTATCTGAACATGTGGCCGTCGCATCTCTCTGTTGACGATATCGATCATGCGTATGTTGATGCTCATCCTGAATCGATTCCCATTCGTCGGCATCTAGCCATACAGGCTTCGGTAAGCCTGCTTTGAAAGCATCGCGAGCTTCCGATAAACGATGCGAAATCACCTCGCATGCTGTATGCTGAATCCAATCGGAACTCACAATAGGATTGCCAGGTGCTGGCCAGTACTCTTCATATATGCATTGTGTGATATGATTTTTAGAGTCTCTATCCTGTTCGGTCCATTTTAACATTATTGAATGACCAAATTCGATAGAGCAGAGTTGTCGTATACGCTGACGCATTGACTTCCCCGCCGCATCCATAACTGGAGCTCCATTACGGATATGATATATCTTCGATTCGTCATGATCCTGTGCACCCCAAGGTGTACGTGGAGATCCAATCTGATGCAATATGAAGATCTCATCTCATCCAATGTATATATATGCATGCTTAAGCTTGTATACATATGCATGCATGTATACATATGCATATGCATTGTGTATGCATATGCATTCATGTATGCATATGCATTCATGTATGCATATGCATGCTTAAGCTTGTATACATATGCATATGCTTGCTTGTATATGTATACATGTATACATATACATATACATATTCTTGCTTGTATGCATATACATTCATGTATACATATGCATATGCATATGCATACATGTATACATATACATATGCATATGCTTGCTTGTATACATACATGTACATATACATATGCATATGCATTCATGTATACATATGCATTCATGTATGCATATGCATTCATGTATACATATGCATTCATGTATGCATATGCATTCATACATATGCATTCATGTATACATATGCATTCATGTATACATATGCATTCATGTATTCATGTATACATATGCATATGCATTCATGTATGCATATGCATATGTATATGTATATGTATACATATGCATATGCTTGCTTGTATACATACATGTACATATACATATGCATATGCATTCATGTATACATATGCGTTCATGTATGCATATGCATTCATGTATGCAAATGCATTCATGTATACATATGCATTCATGTATACATATGCATTCATGTATTCATGTATGCATATGCATATGTATTCATGTATTCATGTATGCATATTAGAAAACAAAAATATAAAGAAAGAAAACAAAAAATAAAAAAAGATATTAGAAAACAAAAATATAAAAATCCCTCATGCATGCATGTATGCATACTCATGCATGCATGTATGCCTATGCATGCATGCATGTATGCATATGCATGCATGCATGTATGCATATGCATGCATGCATGTATGCATATGCATGCATGCATGTATGCATATGCATGCATGCATGTATGCATATGCATGCATGTATGCATATGCATATCCTTCATGCATGTATGTATGCATATGCATGCATCTATGTATGCATATGCATGCATGCATGTATGCATATCCATATCCTTCATGCATGCATACATGTATGCATATGCATATCCCTCATGCATGCATGCATGCATATGCATATCCCGCATGCATGCATGTATGCATATTAGAAAACAAAAATATAAAGAAAGAAAACAAAAGATAAAACAAGATATTTGAAAACAAAAATATAAAAATCCGTCATGCATGCATGTATGCATAAGCATGCATGCATGTATGCATATGCATATCCTTCATGCATGTATGTATGCATATGCATGCATGTATGTATGCATATGCATGCATGTATGTATGCATATGCATGCATGCATGTATGCATAAGCATATCCTTCATGCATGCATACATGTATGCATATGCATATCCCTCATGCATGCATGCGTGCATATGCATATCCCTCATGTATGCATGCATGCGTATGCATATACTTCATGCATGCATATCCCTCATGCATGCATGTATGCATAACCATGCATGCATGTATGCATATGTATGCATGCATGTATGCATATGCATGCATGCATGTATGCATATTAGAAAACAAAAATATAAAGAAAGAAAACAAAAAATAAAAAAACATATTAGAAAACAAAAATATAAAAATCCCTCATGCATGCATGTATGCATAAGCATGCATGCATGTATGCATATGCATGCATGCATGTATGCATATGCATGCATGCATGTATGCATATGCATGCATGCATGTATGCATATGCATATCCTTCATGCATGTATGTATGCATATGCATGCACGTATGTATGCATATGCATGCATGCATGTATGCGTATGCATATCCTTCATGCATGCATACATGTATGCATATGCATATCCCTCATGCATGCATGCATATGCATATCTGTGATGCATGCATGCATGCATATGCATATCCTTCATGCATGCATGTATGCATAAGCATGGATGCATGTATGCATATGCATGCATGCATGTATGCATATGCATGCATGCATGTATGCATATGCATGCATGCATGTATGCATATGCATGCATGCATGTATGCATATTAGAAAACAAAAATATAAAGAAAGAAAACAAAAAATAAAAAAAGATATTAGAAAAAAAAATATAAAAATTCATGCATGCATGCATGTAGGCATATCCCTCATGCATGCATGTATGCATAAGCATGCATGAATGTATGCATATGCATGCATGTATACATATGCATATCCTTCATGCATGCATGCATGCATATGCATTCATGTATGTATGCATATGCATTCATGTATGCATGCATATGCATTCATGTATGTATGCATATGCATTCATGTATGTATGTATGCATATGCATTCATGTATGTATGCCTATGCATTCATGTATGTATGCATATGCATGCATGCATGTATGCATATGCATGCATGTATGCAAATGCATATCCTTCATGCATGCATGCATGCATGTATGCATATGCATTCATGTATGTATGCATATGCATGAAGGATATGCATATGCATATCCCTCATGCATGCATGCATGCATGTATGCATATGCATGTATGTATGCATATGCATTCATGTATGTATGCATATGCATGCATGTATGGATATGCATGCATGCATGTATGCATATGCATGAATGTAGGTATGCATATGCATGCATGTATGTATGCATATCCCTCATGCATGCATATCCTTCATGCATGTATGTAGGCATATGCATGCATGCATGTACGCATATGCATGCATGCATGCATGTACGCATATGCATGCATGCATGTACGCATATGCATGCATGCATGTATACATATGCATGCATGTATACATATGCATGCATGTATGCATATGCATGCATGTATGCATATGCATGCATGTATGTATGCATATGCATGCATGTATGCATATGCATTTCCCTCTCTCTCTCTCTCTCAAACAAAAATAAAGAGAAGAGATTAGAGAACAAAAATATAAAGAAAGATAGAAGAGTGCTATATGTCTTACTAACATTGATGTAATTTTTGAACCAAGGTTGTACTGGCGAATCCACTTGAAGTTCTCCTTCGTTGAATTTCCAAAGATTTGATCTCAAAAATCTGTTGCAAAACTAAAGAGAGAATATATTAGAAAAGCAAAAACATAAAGAAAGAAAACAGAGTGATACAATATGTGCGATCTACTTACCAAAGCGTCAGATCTATAAAAATAGAGGTTTGTTTAGAGAGAGAGAGGGAAGGAGAGGAAGAGAGAGAGAGAGAGAGAGAGAGAGAGAGAGAGAGAGAGAGAGAGAGAGAGAGAGAGAGAGAGAGAGAGAGAGAGAGAATTGTTTGAATCACGGTCGTCAAAATCCACTTGAAGTTCTTCTTCGTCGAATTTCCAAAGATTTGATCCCAAAATCTCTTGCAAAACCAAACAAAGAACATATTAGTAAATAGAAAACATAGAAAAAGAAAAAAGAGTGCTACAATATGTGCGATCTACTTACCAAAACTTCAGATTTATAAAGATAGAGGTCTCTCTAAAGAGAGGGAGATAGAGAGAGAGAGAGAGGGAGAGAGAAAGAGGGAGAGAGAGGGAGAGAGAGTGAGAGAGAGAGAGGGAGAGAGAGAGGGAGAGAGAGAGATAGTGAGAGAGAGGGAGGGAGAGAGAGGGAGGGAGAGAGAGAGAGATAGGGAGAGAGAGAGGGAAGGGAGGGAGAGAGGGAGAGAGGGAGAGAGAGAGAGGATGAGAAACAGAGATCTGCTATTGGCATGCGCAAACCCGAAAGTAGATGTTCTAGATTCAAATCGCTGAGAATGACGAATTTCCTATTCGGGCAGGGTTAAAAAGAGAGCATCGATATAGGCATCGGTATATGTGTCGGTAATTCCAGCAACTTACCGATGCATATACCGACGCTTATACCGACGTGTATACGGATGCCGACAGCTGCCCGTTGGTACATTGACCGTTGGTATTCTCTCGATATGTTGTAGTGATTCTACAAGGGCTTCGTTTACATCCTGCGTTGAATCCTTCATAAGACAACAATGGGTTTTCTACAACATTGAGATACTATGTTGGTTCAAAATGACTCTACTCATGATGCTATTTGCAGTGATCCCTATCTCAAACGGCTCATGGGGATCAGCTATCCTCAAAATTGAGGCATCTAAAATGACTTTCACCAGAGTCCATAAATTTTTTTTCTTGTACATGCTTCCATAAAAACATATATTTCTCTTGAACGAGATTAGTTAGTTGTGATACCAAATGAGATGGTGTAGTCTAGAATAATGGACATTTGGTTAGGTTTTTCTTATAAAATCTTGAAAGTTTTAAGAATGACCCCAACTATTCCTCATTGTGAGAAAGGATGTAGTCTAAAATAATGGACATTTTGTTAATCTCCATCTTGACTTCCTTGGTGAAAATAGCATGACCTAAATATTCAATTTCTCTTATTTGTAAAATTTTTATCAAGATTTATTATTTTGTTAATGCTCATTAACATATTAAATACAACACATAAATAATACTCATGTTCTTTTAAATTTCTATTATAAACAAACAAATCATCAATAAATTGGCTAATCAAAGGGTACAATATATAATTCATATGCATCATAAATGTGGTGGGAGCATTAGTCAACCCAAATCCCATAAATAATAGTAATGCATCAAGCACAAAAAATATTTTCTTACTCACAATCATATTAACAATTGCACCAGTATGATTTTAATCTTAGCCAATCTGAATATCTATGTCTAGTAGATATTTTGATGTTGGACTTGGAGGATTGAGTGATTATTGAGGGTCGGGCATACATACTATGGAGATCTTCTTCTTGTTTGGACATTGTTTGTACGTATGACTTGTCAAAAGACCATCATTACTAACCTCCAATAAGCCCACTCAACCATTGGCCACAATATTTCCAGTGATGATAAAGAGTAAGACAAAACCTGAGATGATCCATAGCAATGAAGTCGAAGCTCTAAAACAGATAATGAAAAATATATTTTTAGCAGTTATTTTATGAACACAAGAAAGAGATGGAACACATAGGTATAAAAAGAAATATTTCTATATAAAAGTAAGCCTAGCTGCAATGGTTCTTGTTGGGATAGATAGTATTCTTCAAGATGGTGCAATCATATGCAAGAAGACTAGATGTTTCTTTCTGAATAGATAAATAAATAAATAAATAAATAAATAGATAAATAAATATATATATATTTGTTTGTGTATATATGTACATATTTATATATGTATGCATGCATGTTTGTATGTATGTCTCTATTAATATATGTATGTATGTATGTATGCATGCATGTATGTATGCATGTATGTTTTTGTGTGTATGTAAGTATGTATGTGTGTTTGCATGTTCTTTAATGTTATATGTATCCATGTATGTTTATGTGCTATGTATGTATGTATGCATGTTTGTGTATGCATGCATGTATGTATGTATGTATGTATGTATGTATGTATGTATGTATGTATGTATGTATGTATGTATTTGCATGTTTGTGTATGTATGTATGTATGTTTGGATGTATGTGTATGTATGTTTATATATGCATGTATGTATGCAGGTAGGCATGTTTATGTATTTATGTATGTAGGGATGTTTATGTATGTATGTGTGTATGTATGTATAAAATGAATATTTGTATGTATATGTTTACGCATGCATGTCAATAGGTATGTATGTATGTGGGTATGTATATGTAGGTATGTATTATGCATATATGGATGTGTGGTACATATGGATGTAGGTATAAGTATGCATGTGAAATATGTGTATAGATGGATATATGTGTGCATGCATTTAAGTATGTGCATTTGTCCCTTCTTTTCTAATACTAATAACTTTCAATCGGCTCTTTCTTCCCTGGCTTCTTCTATGAAGTACTGGTCCTTTTAGTTTGCTTGCATGCACTTTGAAAAGTCTTGCCTCGTGCCTCTACTTGTTTGTTTTTTATCCATGTCTTTTCTTGGCCCTACTTGTTTTCACTTCCATGATAAGTTTGTAATTAAGGATCTTTGTATTACAAAGTACCCTACTTGAAACTTCCAGAACAAAGGAAGAAGGTATACCCATGGAGGACCGAGTGCACTTTTATCTCTGACACACACACACACACTCTCTCTCTCTCACTCAATAGTTTTAAAAGAATTTCATATAAGAACTTCCTCTCAAATGCCTTTTTGTAACAAACATACGCATACATCATCTGAGTTCTCCCAAAGATTGCAATGATGGAGCCCTCATACAAAATGTTGAAGGCACAAATGATATGCCAACCTATTTATAGCTTTATCACATTTTCTTAATCGTCCCTATAATTCCAACCATTCATGTGCTCTTGAGTGAGGAACTTTGACATACATGATCTTCTCAAACTCGAGTGGTGCTTCATGAAAGTGAGACATTGAGCAGACGTTCACTTCTCTCCGTCAGAAGATGTCCTCTTTCTGATACTACTGTTAAATTCAAAATCACAAAAGGCCATAAACGACATTCAACGACATTAATTCAGGTAACCCAAACCATTGTGTGAACTAAATCACGACCTCAGGAACACGTTTCTCTCGGTTTCTGCCAGCGAACATGTTTCTCAAAGACCGAAGGGAAGTTTGGTTAAATTACTCCAGCGCACACAACGCGGAAGACCACGAAGATTCTGCGACAGAAACGATAGTTCCTGTTCTCCGTTTTTAGCCCACACGGAAGGTTCGCATCTTCAACATCGAAATGATCTACGGCCTGCTGGTCGAGAGCCATTCCAAATACAAGAGTTCCGTCAGATACTCTAGGGGCCATAATGCGGGACTACGCAGAGATGTCTGATGAGGAGCTGGATTATACGATCAAGATGCTTATGTGATCAGACGAGGGCTCTTCTGCGGCTCCACACGCACGAAGAGAGCTATCTGCTCATAGGTATGTTTTTTTTCATAAACGTTTTTAATGATACTATAGCACATATTTTTAGTTATTTCTATCTATCTATTTTCAGGACACCTATACCACCTCCAGCACGTGATAGAAGAGCAGAGACATTGCGTATGAGGACATCCATAGGCACGTTAGGACTAGAGTGCGACATAGAGCCAGAGGGGAATATTGTATACATAGGAAATGGATTGGAGTTCAAGAGGAGAATGCGCACACTATGCGACTCTTACCTACGCTTTATCCACTTACCGTGGAAGTAAGTAAAAGTTTTAATATAAATTGAAATATATATCTTATGTTTTATTTATATTATGTTGTTTATTTTTGTAGTGAGCATGATGAGAGGGATAAAAAGTACGTGCTCAGTGCACTTGAGACAGAGTTTGGGACAGGGTGGTCTCTTAAATGCTGTTTAAAAGAGATGCGGACACTTATGGCTCATCGTCGCGACAATGCAGGGTATGTATGTATATGAGAGCGAAAGAGAGAGAGAGAGAGAGAGAGAGAGAGAGAGAGAGAGAGAGAGAGAGAGAGAGAGAGAGAGAGAGAGAGAGAGAGAGAGAGAGAGAACTAATCTCGATATTAGGGTTTTGAAATCCCTAATTTAAAAACTCTAATTCAACCTTTTAGACATATGTTTGAAGTATATGTACACCTCCGACATCCTACTAGAGAGATGTCTCTCCTCCCAACCTTATGCCTCTATATATAGCTACTCCAATCAACGAGGATCATAATATATGTAAAGATATATACACATCATGTAGATAGGATACATAAATATAAAATGGAGTAGATATATTATGCATCACACATACATGCCTAAATGCACACATAAATATATATATACATACTAACATATTTACATGTACATATTTACACATACATGTACATGCCTACATGCACACATAAACATATATATACATGCATACATATTTACATGTACATATTTACACATAGACACATATACATATATACATGTACACAATTATAAACACTTGCATATATTATGTACATGAATACATGAATATTTTACATAAATGCATATGCATATATACACAAATGCATATTTAACACATGTATACATATATCACACACATGCAAACACATACATATACATGAAATACAAATATATGCATACTAATATATGTATACATATAATACACATGAATACACACACATATGCATACATACATGATAAAAATTTACTCCTCAAAGATAAAGCTATATATAAAATAATTAGGCATACCCCCGAGCTTCATGTTCTAACTTAGAAGAACATGATTTCATCTCTCTAGTAGGATTCATCGTTATTCAAGTTACTATCTAATCTGCTCATATGTTTTCATTATTGCCATCATTTTGGTAAGACATCAATATAGTCTCATCTTCATTATCCTTATTGATTTCATTTATTTCTTCTATTGTTAAATCTATGTTCTCATGAATCATATCATCTATTGGTGGATTAATATCTATTTCTGGTAATTCCTCTTCCTCATTAGTAGAATCAGCATGTAGAGAATTATCCTCTTCATCAAAAAGATTAGTATCATTATCACGTATAATGAGTCTAATTTCTATTCCAGATGTTGATGTATCAGTATCTGATGCTGAATCATCAAGAGGACTTTCTTCAATCTCTCTAACAATAAACTGTTCAAACAATGACCTACCTCTAGGTTGCACATGAATGACTTGCCACCAAGGATGAGCATCTGGGTTTTTATAAAAAAATTCTTGTTCAATATGCCTAGGAAGAATATATGGTTCTTTAGTAGATCGCATTACCTTGGAAGAATCAATTGCCCAAAACCCAGATAATTCCTTTCTTATTGTAGAATTACTACCTTTATACTCCGCTTGATACCAGTCAACCTTCAAAATGACCTATCAAAATATATAACAACAAAAACGACCCATTATTAGGTTCTTAAAAAAATAACTAAGTCTAGAAAAAATATATAAACTTTTTTCTACCTGTTTGAATGTACGAAATGAAATTTCATAGATACCAAAAATAGTTCCTACATAACCAAGTTCGCTATCTATAAGGTTCGTGTCTTTTGAGCTAGCACGTGATAGTTCCTTGAAACAAGCAACAATACTAGAATCCTCTGTTTTACGTAAAGAATCAATGGCTTTGATTCTAATATGCTGTCCAAAAGCCCACATATTAGTGAACATTCAAGCCTGCAAAATAAATTGAATTAGTAAATAGAAACTAACATACATATATGAAAAAATTAAAATATATATTTTAATAAAATTACCTTTTGTTCACAACCTATCATTAACTCTCTTTGCTCATCTGAGATTTCTTCTTTTTTTGCGTTGGCGGGTTGCAAAGGACTATATAGCCAATCCGTGAAAGAAGGTATATCTATAATCTCATTATTATCGAGATTACGTCTAGATCTTTTGTTTTTTCACCTTTTACTTCGAAGAAGGTATATCTGTAATCTCATTATTATCGAGATTACGTCTAGATCTTTTGTTTTTTTGCCTTTTAGACTTTGAAGTTCCTCGTACTCGCTAAGGAATGCTTGCATGCATTCGCTATTATATGCTACAAAAGTAGAAACATCATTTTTTTCTTGAAATGTAAATAAGAATGGAACCCCCTTATCTGATAATACCTCATCTGTTATTTTTGAAGAAGAGTCGTTGGTCCATGCACGTGGAGCTTCTTCATGAACTCTTTCAAGGTACTCACTAACGTAATACATGCACTCTTCAAGCATCCAACCCTTTGCCATGGATCCTTCTGGTTTTGCTCTTTGTCGCATGTAACCTTTTAGTATTCCCATAAATCGCTCGATCCAAAACATCCATCGAGTGTTGACAACACCAGCAATCTCTATTGCATCTACAAGATGGACTAGTAAATGAAACTGAATATCAAAAAATGAAGTAGGAAGTTCTTTTTCCATCAAACATAGTAGCTCTTTGCATTCACGTTTTTTTTGTGGGATCGAATTTTTATCCATCTGTTTGGATGTAATCCACCTATACAAATCATAAAAACAATTATAAAGAAGTTAATTAAAAAATAAAAGATATCCAATATTCATACATATTAAATATAAAAGTATCATAATTACCTTATAAGTGATCCAAGACGATAGATCGCATCTCGTACTCCTTTCATTGTACATACATCGATAACCAAAGGTAAAATATGTTTCAAAAAGTTATGCGAGTCATGGGTCTTTAACCCAGATAAGCTCTTATCATCCATAGTAAACATGGTTTGAAACGATGCTCCATATCCTGTAGGAGTCTTGATCAATTGAATTCTATTGTTGATAGTCTGTATCTCTTTTGTTGTAAGTACCCAAGGAGCAGATGCATAAGTTGTTTCTTGTCGATGTCTATCAAAAACTGGCCATAACTTTGGTTTGGATTTTTTATCTTTCAAATCATTCCTTGATGTTTTGGTATCTTTTAGTCCAAGAAAATGTTGCCATAGTGAATAACCAATATTTTTTAATATATGCATAGGATCAAGAAGATGACATACTTTTAACTCTTTCCAATACTCCAAAGAATACCATATTGATATGTTCTCTGCGAGTGCCAATTTCCCTTTACCTCTGTTCACATACTCATTATCTAAATCATCACTAAAGATTTCTGCTTCTGGATAACTAGCCTGTTTCAAGCTTTCCATTAAAATGTATCGCTTCTCTTTTAGATCTTAATGGATGATCATCAGGCAAGAATCGTCGATGTCGAAGATAAATATTTTTGTTGAGACTCTTACTATAGATTGATCTCAACCAATCACCACAATATGGACAAGCTTTATAACCCTTAGTAGATATTCCTGCATCATGGAAAATGATAAAAATATAATTAGATTAAATCATATTTATTTACATGCATATTGAATAAAAAAATTACATCAATACCTGAACAAACGCCATATCCAGGAAAATCGTGAATAGTCCAAGCCACAATACCACGAATCGTAATATGTCTTGAAGATCGTCAATGAGAGGAGCAAGGTATACATTCATATCTTTAACTTGTCTTTTGCCTGGGATTAAAAGTGAAAGCATTAAATGTTCCTTTTTAATTCTAAGATATGGCGGAAGATTGTAGTTTATGACTACCACTGGCCATGTTGATCATTTACTGGATTTCATGGAGAATGGATTAATCCCATCTAATGCAAATCCTAACTTTAGATTCTGTGGATTTTGTGCAAATTCAGGCCATGTAGAATCAATATGCTGAAAAGCAACACTATCATGAGGAATTCTGATTATTCCATCAGTACTTTTGTGATCATGTCCTCAAGTCAAAAGCTTTGATAATTCGGGGCTTTGAAACATATGTCTAATCCGTGGAACCAATGGAAAATGTCTCAATAGCTTTTTTTGGATTTTACCTTCTTCACCCTTATATCGAGGAGATTGACATTTGGGACATGTCAAAGAGTCTGCATATTCACCTCTATATAAAATACAATCGTTAGGACATGCACGTATACATTGATAATCTATACCAAGATTGTTGATTATCTTCTTCATTTCATCATGTGAGGTAGGAAGAATATTCTGACTTGGTAAAAACTTTTCAGATAATAACCTGTAAGTTTATCAAAAAAAGATATATTAAAAAAGGTAAATAAATATATATACATATATACATGCAGGTTTTTATTCTTACTTTAGATAACGTAAGAACAAGAACTTGAATTGAATAGATACTTTTTGTCCGTGCATCTTTTAAAACTATTAATGCATCTTTCAAAATATTTACGCAAAATTTGGATGGTAGGATACGATTGTTTGTTTTGGATGATGTGAAGTATGTACCTTCATTGAATGATTTTTCGATTCACACTTTCAAACTGAACATATGTGTGAATCGACAAATCATTCATATCCTCCAAAACAAACAATCCTATCCCGCCATCCAAACAATCGTATCCTGCCATCCAAACAATCCTATCCTATCAATTCACACATATGTTCATATAATGGTGACCTGGATGAATCGCATGCACAGACCTTACTCAAGATAGAGCAGGATTTCTCGGGTATGCAGTAAACCTCTTGCATGTCAATGATGAGCATCTGAACTTTAGGATACAAAGTGGACTACTCCATTATAATCAGATTGCTGTCTCTTGAGTAACCTCTGTGCATGCGACTCATCCAGGTCACCATTGCGAATATTTGGAAAGATGCATTAATAGTTTTAAAAGATGCGCGGACAAAAAGTTTCCATTCAATTCAAGTTCTTGTTGTCACCTTATCTAAAGTAAGAATAAAAACTTGCATGTATATATATATATATATATATATATATATATATATATATATATATATATATATATATATATATATATATATATATATATATATATATATATACATATTTATGCATATATATATATAAATAGATAGAAAATTGAAATTTATACCTTAATAGTGTCGAAACAGATACATTACTCCATCCAAAACGATTTTGAAGGTTGAGAATTGTAGTAGTCTTTTTTTTCCTCTCTCACTATGCCTTCCACTTGGGTCGGGCAAGCTCCTTCTTTCACATATTGAGGGGAGTAAGCTCATGAGGAGTTCGAAGGGCCGATGGTCTTTTCTTGCACCTGTTCCAGATGAAACTTCATTTTTTCTTGGCACCCCTATAGCCACGTGCAGTAGAGCTTTCCGCAATGGGTGCCAAAGCCATGGCCCCTTTTCGCACACCATGGCACCATTTCCCCATGCGCGCCCCTCATCCCCACCCTCCCCCATGCGCCCCCCTCAACCCCACCCTCCCCCATGAGCCCCCCTCATCCCGACCCTCCCCCTCTCAACGCCTCCCTCCCCCGTAAGAGCCTCTCTCACCCCACCCTCCCCCATGCGCCCCCTCATCCCCACCCTCCCCCATGCGCCCCCCTCAACCCCACCCTCCCCCATGCGCCCCTCTCACCCCACCCTCCCCCTCTCAACCCCTCCCTCCCCCGTAAGAGCCTCTCTCACCCCACCCTCCCCCATGCGCCCCCCTCATCCCCACCCTCCCCCATGCGCCCCCCTCATCCCCACCCTCCCCCATGCGCCCCCCTCACCCCACCCTCCCCCTCTCAACCCCTCCCTCCCCCGTAAGAGCCTCTCTCACCCCACCCTCCCCCATGCGCCCCCCTCATCCCCACCCTCCCCCATGCGCCCCCCTCAACCCCACCCTCCCCCATGCGCCCCCCTCATCCCCACCCTCCCCCATGCGCCCCCCTCACCCCACCCTCCCCCTCTCAACCCCTCCCTCCCCCGTAAGAGCCTCTCTCACCCCACCCTCCCCCATGCGCCCCCCTCATCCCCACCCTCCCCCATGCGCCCCCCTCAACTCCACCCTCCCCCATGCGCCCCCCTCATCCCCACCCTTCCCCTCTCAACCCCTCCCTCCCCCGTAAGAGCCTCTCTCACCCCACCCTCCCCCATGCGCCCCCCTCATCCCCACCCTCCCCCATGCGCCCCCCTCATCCCCACCCTTCCCCTCTCAACGCCTCCCTCCCCTGTAAGAGCCTCTCTCACCCCACCTTCCCCCATGCGCCCCCCTCATCCCCACCCTCCCCCATGCGCCCCCCTCAACCCCACCCTCCCCCATGCGCCCCCCTCATCCCCACCCTCCCCCATGCGCCCCCCTCACCCCACCCTCCCCCTCTCAACCCCTCCCTCCCCCGTAAGAGCCTCTCTCACCCCACCCTCCCCCATGCGCCCCCCTCATCCCCACCCTCCCCCATGCGCCCCCCTCAACTCCACCCTCCCCCATGCGCCCCCCTCATCCCCACCCTTCCCCTCTCAACCCCTCCCTCCCTCGTAACAGCCTCTCTCACCCCACCCTCCCCCATGCGCCCCCCTCATCCCCACCCTCCCCCATGCGCCCCCCTCAACCCCACCCTCCCCCATGCGCCCCCCTCATCCCCACCCTCCCCCATGCGCCCCCCTCACCCCACCCTCCCCCTCTCAACCCCTCCCTCCCGCGTAAGAGCCTCTCTCACCCCACCCTCCCCCATGCGCCCCCCTCATCCCCACCCTCCCCCATGCGCCCCCCTCAACCCCACCGTCCCTCATGAGCCCCCCTCATCCCCACCCTCCCCCTCTCAACCCCTCCCTCCCCCGTAAGAGCCTCTCTCACCCCACCCTCCCCCATGCGCCCCCCTCAACCCCACCCTCCCCCATGCGCCCCCCTCATCCCCACCCTCCCCCATGCGCCCCCCTCACCCCACCCTCCCCCTCTCAACCCCTCCCTCCCCCATAAGAGCCTCTCTCACCCCACCCTCCCCCATGCGCCCCCCTCATCCCCACCCTCCCCCATGCACCCCCCTCAACCCCACCCTCCCCCTTGAGCCCCCCTCATCCCCACCCTCCCCCTCTCAACCCCTCCCTCCCCCGTAAGAGCCTCCCTCACCCCACCCTCCCCCATGCGCCCCCTCATCCCCACCCTCCCCCATGCGCCCCCCTCAACCCCACCCTCCCCCATGCGCCCCCCCTCATCCCCACCCTCCCCCTCTCAACCCCTCCCTCTCCCGTATGAGCCTCTCTCACCCCACCCTCCCCCTCTCAACCCCACCCTCCCCCGTGTGCCCCTCTCACCCCACCCTCCCCCATGCGCCCCCCTCATCCCCACCCTCCCCCATGCGCCCCCCTCACCCCACCCTCCGTCCTCCCCTCTCCTCCGCCCTCCCCCTCCGAATGCCCCTGCAAACCCCCTCCTCCCCTCTCCTCCGCTCTCCCCCTCCGCATGCCCCCACAAACCCCCCTCCTCCCCTCTCCTCTTCCCTCCCCCACCTTCCCCCACATACACCCGCCAATCCCGCTTACAACTACCCCCTCACCATCACACACACACATACTCATTCACATGCACACCCACACTTACACACACATCCTCACATACACACACGTACCCACTAAAACACACCTGCACTCACACTTGCATTCACACACCCTCGCATGCGCTACATATTCTCATACACACCCACACCCACACACATACGGCCCTGAAGATGCAGAAGATCATGAGATAATGGAAGCATATGAACAACTTGGCTCTTTGCTAGTAAATGAAGACATTGTTCGTGAAAAGTGAGGGCCACACTTGACAGCTTCATACAGAGGCTCTTCTTGATCTTCAGAAGGGATTCTATATCACACCTAGATATGACCTTCTATTCACAAATTCAAGGCATGACCTAGATGCTATTCATGGACCTTTCCATGAGGACAAGCGGTTGGACCAGTCGGCTTCAATTGAATTTCCCGGAAGATGAGAATCTCAGATGGCAAGTGAAGAGGTAAAAGTGAATTGTTAAAAGTAAAAGTGGATAAACAGATGTTGCCGCCAACCATTCGCAGTGACTACCTATTTTTGAGGGTCCAATTCAAGTCCAGGGAATAATTGACCTACCCCCTAATTTTGGGAGATCAACCGGAGCGTGAGCAGTGGACGTGAAGATTCGGCAAGGCTCTCTTGGCCTATTGAGGTCTATAAAAGCAATGGATTTTTGCTCATTGGGGTACAACTATTTTAGAGATACAGTGGTTCGTGCGTATGTGCAGAAGTCCTCTCTTACACTTGGTGGTTTCAAGTCTATTGTAGGAGCTACTCTGTAGTGTGTATACAGAGGGTAGGCTTCCCAGTGGAGGGCTATGAGCACTATAGTGTAAGAGAGTAGCTTGGATTTATTTTCTTTTCTGTGAGTCTGTGCGTTGATTAACCTCTATACTCTTGAGAAATTCTACCATTTGTATTGTTCTGAGTTAGCCTGCATATCAGTGGCCCCTTATACTGATGTGTTGTATTGGAGTTAATACTTTTAGGGTGGCTTGTCAGCCCTAAGCTTGCATTTTTGAGCATCACTATGCCCAACCTTATCATCGTCTGATTCGAATCAAGAAGTGTATGGTCTTCCTTGGTCATTGGTTGTCCATATTTTCTAAAGTATTTACCACTCTGTGTAATCCGTGTTATCTACCTGCTCACAGAAATGTTAAAGGGTATACTTCCGTAAAGAGAACCCCCCCTTGAGTAGGTGATGTACTGGACGTGTTTAATTTTCATTTTCTACTTTTGTTAAAAGCGGATACCCCAGTACCTCCTCTACAGTTTGGCATGCACGATGGGACCTTTGCATTTCTGTGAGGGGTATTTTGCCCTATTACATTTGCAAGTAGGTACATGACCCATACACGGGCAGATAAGGAGTCTCTTCGTGTTCGGAGAAGCCTCAACAAGTTAGCAATAACCACGGCTAGTGAGTCTACCTCCCCTTTGCCTTCCCTAAATTTGTCTATTTATTTGGGTGCGACACCATTGTCAAAAGAAGGGCATAGGAGAACTCTAGACTTCTCCTCAGATACGTCAGAAGAAACCCCAGTACAATTGGAGGATCTCTCTCATCTACTCTCCAGATTAAACATCAAATTTCCTACCTTCAAGGGACAAGCTTATGCGGATGCTGATGATCATGTGAGGAGATTCATCTCTTTATGCCGTGGACGAGGTCTGCAGAATAGAGAGGATGCAATGTTGGCACTTTTTCCATCCACATTGGAGGGTCTTGCAGATAAATGGTATAGTCAATTGCAGATGGCGAGTTCACTACATGGGAGGCTCTGAAGGTGGCATTCTCGCAGACATTCCGACCAAGTGATTCCTCAAAAAGAGCTCTAGACCAGCTAGAGAACCTGAAGCTAAGGCCAGGTGAATCCTTTCATGAACTTCACACTAGAACAAAAGCACTTGTTACACGACTACCACATGCTCCAGGTGATTTCTTGGTTAAAAAGTGGATTGAGAAGGCTCTGCCCAGGTCATCTCAACAGAAGCTTCATGAGTCTCTTAGATTGGATGCTACCCTCAATGATTTTGTTGCAGCTGCATCACGCATTGAAGAAGCAAGGCAACATTTTGAAGGGGATACACAACCAAAGTATGCTGCAGATCTGGATCCTATTGAGCAACTGAGAAGGGAATTGGAAGCATTGAAGATGCAACAAAATCAACAAGAAGAGAAGGTCTTGCCACCACTGCGTCGCACTGATGATGAAGTAGCTCAACTTCGCCGAGAGTTAGAAGATTTGAAGACCACTCAGGATATAAGGAGACAAACTTGGTGTACAATCTGTAACAACAATGGACATTCTAATGCTAATTGCCCTATTAAGGTAAGCTGTCAATTTTGTGGAAAAGATGGTCATGAAGCCAGAGATTGTTATTACCTCAAGGGTACACAGCAGAGAAGTAACCCTCAAACTTTCGATTCATACTATGCTAGTACTTCAAATACATCTAATAGAGAGGAGAATAGGCCTACAAAGCCTAGATATAATAGACCCTTGTTGTGCTATCGTTGTGGTGAATATGGCCACATGCAAAATAGGTGTTCTCTTCCAGAAGATGCACCTCCCTGTCAACATTGTCCAGAGGCTAAAGATCATTATACCAAGGATTGCCCAAGAGGTCGTCCGGCTCCGATCCACATGATTGCAGTCTCTCCACATGAAGAAGGAAAAACCACTCAGTCTTATGCCGTTTCATCCTCTGCAATGCCCATGATGACCAGAGCTAGGCAAGCAGCTGCAACCCATAGAGATGAACGACAAGGATTTCAGGATAAAGAAGAGGAAAAAAAGTCTGGATGGAAGGACCAATTAAGAATTGAAGGAGCCTATGAAAAGGTGGCTACTACTATAAGGGACCAATCAACAAGACTGCAAGAAAACACTCCAGAGGTAAACATTGAACAGATCTTGAAAGGTATTCATCACAAGGTTAGTCTATATGAACTTATAAGGATGGATTCAAAAATAAGAAGTGACTTACTAAAGATCATACACTCTGCTCACTTAGTCCAATCACCTAGTATAGATGGATTCATGGTTGATATTCCCCCTACACCCTTAGCAGACTACCAAAGTTCAAGATTATCAGTTTGTATAAAGGATGAAGCTCTTACAGGTGTGATCATAGATGGAGGCTCTAGTATCAATTTGATGCCAGATGTTACAATGAAGAAGCTAAATTTGAACCCCACTAAAATGGCACCATTTACAGTTACATTGGCAGATCAACATCGGGTTGCGCCACTGGGCATTATTGAAAAGGTACGGATGATAGTACAGGGTTGCCACTTTGTGTTGGATTTTGTTGTTATTGCACTTCCATAGGAGACTTCCTATCCTTTGCTCCTGGGGAGACCTTGGCTGAGACAAGCAAAAGCTTTGCAAGATTGGGGGAAAAATAAACTATGGATTTCAACAAGCACCAATAGCCAACTGCAACTACACTTGGAAGAAGGAGTTGATTCAGGAAAAACCACTGGATATACCGTGGATACTCAGGTAATGCCCTCTCTACCCCAAGAAGATGATACATTGTTAAATTGGATGATGGGAAGTGCAGAGTGTTGCACAGTGGAGATCAATGAAATTGAGGAAGAAGTTGTAGATATGGAAATTACAGAAAAGGGCAATGAAGACCACAAGGTGTTGAAGAATGAGCAATTTAAGGAAAATACAAGCTTTGAGGAGGCAACCAATATAAAAGTATCAGAGAGGGAAGATTATGAACCTAAGAGCAGAGAAGATCTTCCTTTTGCAGATATACCTCAAGGATGGGTGAAAGAACATGTTGCAGAATATAAATTAAAATCCACTCCTGCATATAGTGGAGATGATTTCTCAAGCAAGACCAGTCCTGAAACATTGGTTCAAGAAGTAAATTTAGGGGATGAAGAGAACCCTCAAATGGTTCACTTGGCATCCTGGTTGTGGCATTATCCTCCTTTACTACAGAAGGTAACTGCTTTGCTTTTTGCCTATAAAAGTGTCTTCGCATGGTCCTACAAAGATCTAACAGGAATACCAGAAGAGCTTGGGTTACATCAGATACCCTTAGTTGAGGGAGCCGCGCCAGTAAGAAGTAGACCATATCGACTCAATCCGAAATATGCAGAGGCTGTAAAAGCAGAAATTACAAAACTAGAAGAAGCCGGTGTAATTGTTCCAATAGAACATTCCAGGTGGCTTTCTTCCATGGTTATTGTACCCAAGAAAAATAGTGGAAAAATAAGAGTATGTGTTGATTTCCGTGCTTTGAATAAAGTGACTGTTCAAGATGGATTTCCTCAGCCCTTCACAGAGCAAGTACTTTAGGAAGTAGCTGGTCACACTTTGTATAGTTTCTTGGATGGTTTTAGTGGCTACAATCGGATAGTGATCCATCCTGACGATAGGGACAAAACAGCCTTTATCACTCCCTGGGGCACTTATGTCTATACTCGCATGGCTTTTGGTTTGAAGAATGCGCCAGCTTCATTTAATAGAACGATGTATCTGATATTGGGCAAATGGTTAACAACCTTTCTACGCATCTTCATGGATGACTTTTCAGTATTTTCAGGTACAGATAAAAGAGCAGCAGTTCAAGATTTCCATGACCATTTGGAAAATCTAAAAGAAATATTTGAGCAATGTCTCAAAACAGGTTTGAAATTAAATCCGGATAAATGTCACTTTTTGGTCACTAAGGGCACTCTTCTTGGTCACATAGTATCTGCTGAAGGCATAACTGTTGATCCTGCAAAGGTTACAGCTATTCTTTCCATGCCTATTCCACAAAGCCCAAAAGAAGTGCAAAGTTTCCTAGGCCATGCAGGGTATCACAGAAGATTCATTAGGATGTATTCGGAAATTGCTAAGCCCTTGTCAAGGCTTACCAGCAAAAAGGTCCCTTTCTCATGGAGTGTTGAAGCTGACAAAGCATTTTGTGAACTAAAGTTGAGGCTATGTACTGCTCCACTTTTAAGTGTTCCTAATTGGTCATTGGAATTTCATGTGCATACAGATGCTAGTCTTCATGCTGTTGGTGCAGTTCTAGCTCAACCATCATCACATAAGGTTGATAGACCTATCTCCTATGCCAGCAGACTACTCAACCAAGCTGAAAGGAATTATAGTACGACCGAAAGAGAAGGTTTGGCTATCGTATTTGCTCTTCAGAAGTTCCGACACTATCTCCTTGGTGTACATTTTATTGTTATTTCTGATCATCAGCCCTTGAAGTATTTGATGAACAAGCCTAGAGTAGCTGAAAGGATCTGGAGATGGTTACTCCTATTTCAAGAATTTAATTTTGATATTCATATTAAGCCACGAAAAGAGCACTACATGGCAGATCAAGTGTCCAGGACGGCAATGAGCGAAAAGGCAACAGGTATTAATGATGAATTGGTGGATAGCAATCTTTTTCTAGTAGCGACTCGGACTGGTTGGTATGACGAAATTCTCCATGTTCTGACTACTGGAAAGATCCCAGAACACTTGACACCTGTAGAAAAGAGAAGATTGCTCCTAAAAACTAAAGCATATTCTCTTACAAATGGAAATTTATATAAATACTGTCAAGATGATATATTGAGAAGGTGTGTCTATCCAGAGGAGGTAAATCTTCTGCTAGAGGCTGCACACAATGAAGGACATCTAAAGGGGGAAGAATTGGCTCATAGAATCATCCACAAAGGGTTATGGTGGCCTCATATTTTCAAAGATGCCATCAAGTTTGCAAAAGAATGCCACGTCTGCCAGAGGTGTGCTCCCGCGCCAACCAAATTGAATTTCCAACCATTAGTCATATCTACCGGATGGCTTCCATTTGAACGATGGGGTCTTGATTTCATAGGGCCTATTAGCCCAACTGGTCAACCAGGAGGTAAAAAGTATATTTTGATGGCCACATGTTATGACACTAAATGGATAGAGGCTAAAGCTACTGTGGACTGCACCGCTTTAACAATAGCTAAATTTATGTATAAACGTATTTTCTCAAGATTTGGTTGCCCACTGGAAATTACTAGTGATAGGGGCACACATTTTGTAAATCAATTGCTCCAGTTTATATTTGACAGGTACAAAATCTTCCATAAAAAGTCTTGTGCCTATTACCCAAGGGCAAATGGCCAAGCAGAGAGTTCCAATAAGATTTTGATTGGACTACTTCGCAAATTATCTTTTGATCATCAAAGCTCTTGGCCGCTAGCACTAATTGGAGCAATTTGGGCTTTTAGAACCACGAAGAGGGGAACAACAGGCGAGACTCCATTCCGTTTAGTACATGGAAAAGAGGCATTGGCCCCATTTAAGTTCATTATCAGAAAGGAAATAGGAATCACAACCATCGGAATTGAACACCCCATTCAGAGATTGGTGGCATTAGAAGAGTACAGAGAAGGGGCAATGCAAAGACTTCTAGCGACACAAGAAGAGCGCAAGAGAATGCATGACAGGTATCTGAGATCCAATGAAGTTCAAGAAGGGTCTATGGTTTTAGTACATCAGGTTCCACCAATTCAAACTAAATTGGCACCCAAGTGGATAGGACCTTATAAGGTAATCAAGGTATTGCCACATGGCGCTGTGCATCTGGAAGATCTGCAGGGTAAAAGGATTCCCTTGGTCAACATCTCTAGGGTGAAGAAGTATCTAAAATAGGTCAAAATGAAAGCACTCCACCCCTTGTACATACCGTATTTCTTTACAGTAATTACAGTATAACTAGATCTCTTTGAAATAAGCAGAATAAGGAAGAAATTGCACCAGGGACGGTGCAAAAGCTTGATGTGCGGGTCTGTAGTAGTCTTTTTTTTTCCTCTCTCACTATGCCTTCCACTTGGGTCGGGCAAGCTCCTTCTTTCACATATCGAGGGGAGTAAGCTCATGAGGAGTTCGAAGGGCCGATGGTCTTTTCTTGCACCTGTTCCAGATGAAACTTCATTTGTTCTTGGCACCCCTATAGCAACGTGCAGTAGAGCTTTCCGCAATGGGTGCCAAAGCCATGGCCCCTTTTCGCACACCATGGCACCATTTCCCCATGCGCCCCCCTCATCCCCACCCTCCCCCATGTGCCCCCCTCAACCCCACCCTCCCCCATGAGCCCCCCTCATCCCCACCCTCCCCCTCTCAACCCCTCCCTCCCCCGGAAGAGCCTCTCTCACCCCACCCTCCCCCATGCGCCCCCTCATCCCCACCCTCCCCCATGCGCCCCCCTCAACCCCACTCTCCCCCATGCGCCCCCCCTCATCCCCACCCTCCCCCTCTCAACCCCTCCCTCCCCCGTATGAGCCTCTCTCACCCCACCCTCCCCCTCTCAACCCCACCCTCCCCCGTGTGCCCCTCTCACCCCACCCTCCCCCTCTCAACCCCTCCCTCCCCGTAAGAGCCTCTCTCACCCCACTCTCCCCCATGCGCCCCCCTCAACCCCACCCTCCCCCATGCGCCCCCCTCATCCCCACCCTTCCCCTCTCAACCCCTCCCTCCCCCGTAAGAGCCTCTCTCACCCCACCCTCCCCCATGCGCCCCCCTCATCCACACCCTCCCCCATGCGCCCCCCTCATCCGCACCCTCCCCCATGTGCCCCCCTCACCCCACCCTCCCCCTCTCAACCCCTCCCTCCCCCGTAAGAGCCTCTCTCACCCCACCCTCCCCCATGCGCCCCCCTCATCCCCACCCTCCCCCATGCGCCCCCCTCAACCCCACCCTCCCCCATGCGCCCCCCTCATCCCCACCCTCCCCCATGCGCCCCCCTCACCCCACCCTCCCCCTCTCAACCCCTCCCTCCCCCGTAAGAGCCTCTCTCACCCCACCCTCCCCCATGCGCCCCCCTCATCCCCACTCTCTCCCATGCACCCCCCTCAACCCCACCCTCCCCCATGCGCCCCCCTCATCCCCACCCTCCCCCTCTCAACCCCTCCCTCCCCCTTAAGAGCCTCTCTCACCCCACCCTCCCCCATGCGCCCCTCTCACCCCACCCTCCCCCTCTCAACCCCTCCCTCCCCCGTAAGAGCCTCTGTCACCCCACCCTCCCCCATGCGCCCCCCTCATCCCCACCCTCCCCCATGCACCCCCCTCATCCCCACCCTCCCCCATGCGCCCCCCTCACCCCACCCTCCCCCTCTCAACCCCTCCCTCCCCCGTAAGAGCCTCTCTCACCCCACCCTCCCCCATGCGCCCCCCTAATCCCCACCCTCCCCCATGCGCCCCCCTCATCCCCACCCTCCCGCATGCGCCCCCCTCATCCCCACCCTCCCCCATGCGCCCCCCTCACCCCACCCTCCCCCTCTCAACCCCTCCCTCCCCCGTAAGAGCCTCTCTCACCCCACCCTCCCCCATGCGCCCCCCTCATCCCCACCCTCCCCCATGCGCCCCCCTCAACTCCACCCTCCCCCATGCGCCCCCCTCATCCCCACCCTTCCCATATCAACCCCTCCCTCCCCCGTAAGAGCCTCTCTCACCCCACCCTCCCCCATGCGCCCCCCTCATCCCCACCCTCCCCCATGCGCCCCCCTCATCCCCACCCTTCCCCTCTCAACCCCTCCCTCCCCCGTAAGAGCCTCTCTCACCCCACCTTCCCCCATGCGCCCCCCTCATCCCCACCCTCCCCCATGCGCCCCCCTCAACCCCACCCTCCCCCATGCGCCCCCCTTATCCCCACCCTCCCCCATGCGCCCCCCTCACCCCACCCTCCCCCTCTCAACCCCTCCCTCCCCCGTAAGAGCCTCTCTCACCCCACCCTCCCCCATGCGCCCCCCTCATCCCCACCCTCCCCCATGCGCCCCCCTCAACTCCACCCTCCCCCATGCGCCCCCCTCATCCCCACCCTTCCCCTCTCAACCCCTCCCTCCCCCGTAAGAGCCTCTCTCACCCCACCCTCCCCCATGCGCCCCCCTCATCCCCACCCTCCCCCATGCGCCCCCCTCACCCCACCCTCCCCCTCTCAACCCCTCCCTCCCCCGTAAGAGCCTCTCTCACCCCACCCTCCCCCATGCGCCCCCCTCATCCCCAGCCTCCCCCATGCGCCCCCCTCAAGCCCACCCTCCCCCATGAGCCCCCCTCATCCCCACCCTCCCCCTCTCAACCCCTCCCTCCCCCGTAAGAGCCTCTCTCACCCCACGCTCCCCCATGCGCCCCCCTCAACCCCACCCTCCCCCATGCGCCCCCCTCATCCCCACCCTCTCCCATGTGCCCCCCTCACCCCACCCTCCCCCTCTCAACCCCTCCCTCCCCCGTAAGAGCCTCTCTCACCCCACCCTCCCCCATGCGCCCCCCTCATCCCCACCCTCCCCCATGCGCCCCCCTCAACCCCACCCTCCCCCATGAGCCCCCCTCATCCCCACCCTCCCCCTCTCAACCCCTCCCTCCCCCGTAAGAGCCTCTCTCACCCCACCCTCCCCCATGCGCCCCCTCATCCCCACCCTCCCCCATGCGCCCCCCTCAACCCCACCCTCCCCCATGCGCCCCCCCTCATCCCCACCCTCCCCCTCTCAACCCCTCCCTCCCCCGTACGAGCCTCTCTCACCCCACCCTCCCCCTCTCAACCCCACCCTCCCCCGTGTGCCCCTCTCACCCCACCTTCCCCCATGCGCCCCCCTGATCCCCACCCTCCCCCATGCGCCCCCCTCACCCCACCCTCCGTCCTCCCCTCTCCTCCGCCCTCCCCCTCCGAATGCCCCCGCAAACCCCCTCCTCCCCTCTCCTCCGCTCTCCCCCTCCGCATGCCCCCACAAACCCCCCTCCTCCCCTCTCCTCTTCCCTCCCCCACCTTCCCCCACATACACCCACCAATCCCGCTTACAACTGCCCCCTCACCATCACACACACACATACTCATTCACATGCACACCCACACTTACACACACATCCTCACATACACACACGTACCCACTAAAACACACCTGCACTCACACTTGCATTCACACACCCTCGCATGCGCTGCATATTCTCATACACACCCACACCCACACACATACGGCCCTGAAGATGCAGAAGATCATGAGATAATGGAAGCATATGAACAACTTGGCTCTTTGATAGTAAATGAAGACATTGTTCGTGAAAACTGAGGGCCACACTTGACAGCTCCATACAGAGGCTCTTCTTGATCTTCAGAAGGGAGTCTATATCACACCTAGATATGACCTTCTATTCACAAATTCAAGGCATGACCTAGATGCTATTCATGGACCTTTCCATGAGGACAAGCGGTTGGACCAATCGGCTTCAATTGAATTTCCTGGAAAATGAGAATCTCAGATGGCAAGTGAAGAGGTAAAAGTGAATTGTTAAAAGTAAAAGTGGAAAAACAGATGTTGCCGCCAACCATTCGCAGTGACTACCTATTTTTGAGGGTCCAATTCAAGTCCAGGGAATAATTGACCTACCCCCTAGTTTTGGGAGATCAACCGGAGCGTGAGCAGTGGACGTGAAGATTCGGCAAGGCTCTCTTGGCCTATTGAGGTCTATAAAAGCAATGGATTTTTGCTCATTGGGGTACAACTATTTTAGAGATACAGTGGTTCGTGCGTATGTGCAGAAGTCCTCTCTTACACTTGGTGGTTTCAAGTCTATTGTAGGAGCTACTCTGTAGTGTAGGCTTCCTAGTGGAGGGCTATGAGCACTATAGTGTAAGAGAGTAGCTTGGATTTATTTTCTTTTCTGTGAGTCTGTGCGTTGATTAACCTCTATACTCTTGAGAAATTCTACCATTTGTATTGTTCTGAGTTAGCCTGCATATCAGTGGCCCCTTATACTGATCTGTTGTATTGGAGTTAATACTTTTAGGGTGGCTTGTCAGCCCTAAGCTTGCACTTTTGAGCATCACTATGCCCAACCTTATTATCGTCTGATTCGAATCAAGAAGTGTATGGTCTTCCTTGGTCATTGGTTGTCCATATTTTCTGAAGTATTTACCACTCTGTGCAATCCCTGTTATCTACCTGCTCACAGAAATGTTAAAGGGTATACTTCCCTAAAGAGAACCCCCCCTTGAGTAGGTGATGTACTGGACGTGTTTAATTTTCATTTTCTACTTTTGTTAAAAGCGGATACCCCAATACCTCCTCTACAAGAATAAGTAAGCTCGCATTTATTCGTGTCAAACGAGTTCCTTCATATACATGCTTTAGACATTCCTCTCGAAGATATTTCTCATTTTTAGAAATATCCATGCTCTCACTGTCATTTTGATACCAATCCTCAATAAAATCTGCCATGCCATCATCTTCATCATTGTCACACAAATCTTGTACTTTATCGTCTTTTGAATATAGATCTTTCAACTTTGCATATTGCACAGGATTAGTTTTGCATAGCCTCCTCATGGAAGCTTCTGATAAATGAGGTCTTACTAGTAATTGTGAATGCTGTGGATGAATATCATCAACATCATAGGTTGGAATCTACACATATAAATAAAACTCATAGTATTCCATAAATGAATAAAAATTAAACTTCAAATATAAAATTAAGTATATAACTTATTAAATATGGTTAGAAAATTTTAATTCTCTCTAGCTAAAAGGTGCTCTTGGAGGTCTACGCCATCCATAATTCACTAATAGTTCATAACCAGCATGTAATGTAGTAATAGCATTGACAACTATGTATCTTGATACATCTCTACTCATGTATGGTGATTCATGACTATTTTCACGCTCCTCAAATGTGCAATTAGTCCTTGAACTATTATGTAACCCTCGACTACTATTTATTAAACCTGCTATATTTCCATGTGTGTAAGGTCTTCCATCAATATATAATCTTTCATTTTCTGCATGTAAAATCCTTCTACTAGTAAGGGATGCTGCGTTCAAGCATATTCCATAAGTACTCATGCTTTGAACATAACGTGAAAGTCGATGCCAATCTCCCCATCCATATATAGGACCATAAAATGACATAAGAGTGACTTCAGAGTTCGGAGGCACATACAAATCCTCTACAATAAAGAGACCACGACCAGCATTAGTAATAGTGGATGGAGTAGTCATATAGCGATTACCCCAAAAGTTGAAAACCTCTCCATCTAAAGGAAGTGGTCCTCTATTCCATCCTCCATATCTTCTTCTATCATATGTTTGTACTAAAGAATGATCACGAGCTGGCAATGGATAATCTCCAGCCGTTTCATTCTCTAAACGAGGAGGTAGAGGATTTCTAGAAACCTCTGCTTGTAATTGATGAACAACAAGTCCTTGACGTGTACGAGGTATATTAACATTATGAGAAAAATAATCATCATCATCATCATCGAGCAAGTATTCCTGTATATCAATAATAATTTTATTTTATACATGGTTTTTAAATAAAATAATGACATTAATATATATAGAAAATACATACCCAAGCATTATCACGTTGACTAGGTGATGGTGCACGCTCAAAAGTACCATACTCTGCCTCATGTTGAATACATTCCAATCGTGGTCTTCGATACGTGCCATAAAAAGAGTTACACCAACATATAATATGCTCTTGATAGTAAAATTCATCATAATTCCTATCGAAGGACACATGTGAAGTCGTTGCATGGGTAGGAGGTGGTGGAGTACCCTCTGATTGATCAGAATCTACACATCATAAGAAACATAAAAAAAAAATATAAGTTATGTATCCATCAATTATAGTTAAAATTAAGTATTTCTTATACTTACAGTATAAAGTCGTTGCACGATGAGGAGACGGTGGTGGAGTTCCATCTGATTGATCAGAATCTACAAATAATGGTATTTGATATTAATAATTTGATTATCTACATAAATAAAAAATTCACATATACATATTTACACATACACATATTCACATATACACATTTACACATACACACATATTCACATATACACAACTACATAATATTGTGGGATAAATGCATGTATTTTGTATGAATGAGTGTATATGCATGCATGTGTGTGTACGCATATATGTGGATATGTATATGTGTGTTTATGTTATATGTATGTATATGTGTATATATATACATATATGCATGCGTATATGTTTGCATGTATATGTGTATGTGGGTATGTGTATGTTTATGTGTATGTGTGTGTATATATGTGTATGTATTCTGACTTTTTTTTTTGTTTTGAGATTCAATTAACAGGAGATATTGTATGATCGAAAAAAAAAGAGGCGAGCTAACATACCACCTGAGTTGTGGCAGTTTTTTCGTAGACAGCTACGTCTATATTTATAATTTTTATATATTTTAGTAATTTTTTACATTTAATTTATGTATTTTTTTTCTTGAATAAACAGGCTGCTGCAAAGAAGAGAGTGGAGTCGGGCCACACATCACACTTAGGCCAAATGGGCCATAATGGTTTTGTAGCTACGTTTGTAAGTATATGTGTTATTGTGATTATATTTTTTATTTTAGTTAAAATGCAAGCAACTAATGTTTTTTATTTGTTTCATTGCAGCGAAAGGATTATGGCCGATATCCTACGAAACACGTGATCGAGTATGCTACACATTTTGGATATCGGCCGATGAGGATGAGGAAGATCAGGATGATCATGATATTGCTAATGATGATGATGATCATGATGATGATGATTAGGATTTTAGTTGATTATGACATTGGATTATATGTATTTACATTGATATATATATATATATATATTTTTATCTATATATTTTTCATTTCAGTTATGTTTTGAATTGTGTGTATGGTATTAAGTAATGAAGAATTTTGTTCTATTGATTGTTATTATTGTTTATATTAAGCATGTGTTTTAATACTTTAATTATATAATTCATTCATATGTGTGTACCTAAGTGTATATGTATGTGTGTGTATATGTATGTATGTGCATGTGTATGTGTGTGTATATGTATGTATGTGCATGGGCATGTATAAGTGTATATGTGTGTATGAGTATGTGCATGTGCATGTGTGTGTGTGTGTATATGTATATGCATGTATATGTATAACTCTATGTGTATGTGTGTGTATGTGCATGTATATATGTATATGTAGGTATGTGCATGTGTGTGTGCATGTGTATATGTGTTTTAATACTTTAATTATATAATTCATTCATATGTGTGTACCTAAGTGTATATGTATGTGTCTGTATATGTATGTATGTGCATGTGCATGTATAAGTGTATATGTGCGTATGAGTATGTGCATGTGCATATGTATGTGTGTGTATATGTATATGCATGTATATGTACAACTCTATGTGTATGTGTGTGTGTATGTGCATGTATATGTGTATATGTAGGTATGTGCATGTGTGTGCATGTGTATATGTGTTTTAATACTTTAATTATATAATTCATTCATATGTGTGTACCTAAGTGTATATGTATGTGTGTGTATATGTATGTATGTGCATGTGTATGTGTGTGTATATGTATGTATGTACACATGCAAGTATAAGTATATATGTGTGTATGTGTATGTGCATGTGCATGTGTATGTGTGTGTATATGTATATGCATGTATATGTATAACTATATGTGTATGTGTGTGTATGTGAATGTATATGTGTATATGTAGGTATGTGCATGTGTGTGTGCATGTGTATATGTGTTTTAATACTTTAATTATATAATTCATTCATATGTGTGTACCTAAGTGTATATGTATGTGTGTGTATATGTATTTATGTGCATGTGTATGTGTGTGTATATGTATGTATGTGCATGTGCATGTATAAGTGTATATGTGTGTATGAGTATGTGCATGTGCATGTGTATGTGTGTGTATATGTATATGCATGTATATGTATAACTCTATGTGTATGTGTGTGTATGTGTGTGTATGTGCATGTATATGTGTATATGTAGGTATGTGCATGTGTGTGTGCATGTGTTCATATGTGTGTACCTAAGTGTATATGTATGTGTGTGTATATGTATGTATGTGCATGTGTATGTGTGCATATATGTATGTATATGCATGTGCATGTATAAGTGTTTATGTATGTATCCATATGTGCATGTTCTTGTGTATGTGTGTGTATATGTATAACTCTATGTGTATGTGTGTGTATGTGCATGTATATGTGTATATGTAGGTATATGCATGTGTGTGTGCATCTTCATCATGTATAAGTGTATGAGTGCATATCAATAAGTGTGAGTATGGTATGTAATGAAAATAACACAATTCAAATGATCTACAAATAATAGAAATTGTAGTTACAATTGTTAGCCATAGTTTTTCCTTGGTTAGCTTCTTGAATAACCTACAATAAAGAGAGAAAGAAAAGAGAGAGAGAGAGAGAGAGAGAGAGAGATCTAGAGAGAGAGAGATCTAGAGAGAAGAGAGAGAGAATTCAAAGAGAGAAAGATGTAGAAAGAGAGAAACAAAGACAGAGGGAGACAATAACAGAGAGCTTAGGCAAAACAACAATTCTGCATATAATTGCTTTAGCTCGTAAGCGCAGCGCAATTGCGAATGTTGGAGAGCTCTTCGATCGGATGCGTGAAAATGCCGATTGCAGAGCCTCCAACGTTTTAATTTTTGTCCGTCAACAGATCGTCGTGTAAGCAATGCTATTCGTCGTCGTATAAGCGACCTTTTTTTTAGCGTCGCTTATGGGACGGTTTGCAGTGTTGCTTATGCGATGCAAAAAAACGTCGCTTAAGCGGCGCCTTTAAGTAGCGTGGTTTAAGCGACGTTGTACATGAGCGTCGCAATCCAAGTCGCAAATACCGTCGTTTTTTGCATCGTCTAATCGACGGTCCGTGCCCGACGCTAATTACGATGCAAGTTGCAATTTTACAGCGACGAAATTCTGTGGCCTTAACCGTCGCTATACGCCCGTATTCCTTGTAGTGATGTGTGTGTGTCTATGTGTATGTGTGTGTGTTTATGAGTGTGTATGTGTTTATGTGTATGTATGTATCTATGTGTGTGTATGTGTCTATGTGTGTATGTGTATGCATGTATGTATGCATATGTGTGTGTATGCACATGTATGTGTGTGTATGCATCATTATTTGTGTCTATGTATGCATGTGTATGTGTGTATGCATCATTACGTGTATGTGTCTATGTGTGTGTGTGTGTCTATGTGTATGTGTGTGTGTCTATGAGTGTCTATGTATTTATGTGTATGTATGTATCTATGTGTGTGTATGTGCATGCATGTATGTATGCATATGTGTGTGTATGCATATGTATGTGTGTGTATGCATCATTATGTGTGTATGTGTCTATGTGTGTGTGTATACATTATGACAATCTATGTAAGCATGTGCATTATGTATGCATATAAGTATGTATGTATGCATATGCATATGCATTATGTATGCATATGCATATGCATTATGTATGCATATGCATATGCATTATGTATGCATATGCATATGCATTATGTATGCATATGTGTGTGTGTATGCATATGCATGTAAGTATGTATGTATGCATATGTGTGTGTATGCATATGCATGTAAGTATGTATGTATGCATATGCATATGCAATATGTATGCATGTATGTGTATGTGTGTGTATGCATGTATGTGTGTGAATGTGTGTGTACATGTGTCTATATGTGTGTATGCATGTGTATGTGTGTGTATGCATCATTATGTGTGTATGTGTGTGTGTCTATGTGTATGTGTGTGTATCTATGAGTATGTATGTGTTCATGTATGTGTATGTGTCTATGTGTGTATGTATCTATGTGTGTGTATGTATCTATGCATGTGCATTATGTATGCATGTAAGTATGTATGTACATTGTATGCATATGCATATGCATTATGTATGCATATATGTGTTTATGTGTGTATGTCTCTCTATGTGTGTGTGTATGCATATATGTGTGTGTATGTGTGTATGTGTGTGTATATGTGTCTGTATGTGTGTATGCATGTGTATGTGTGTGTATGCATGTGTATGTGTGTATGTGTCTATGTGTGCATGTTTGTGTATATACTATATGTGTGTGTGTCTATGTGTATGTGTGTGTACCTATGAGTGTGTATGTGTTTATGTGTGTATGTTTCTATGTGTGTGTATGTGTTTATGTGTGTATGTGTATGCATGTATGTATGCATATGTATGTGTATGCATGTGTATATGTGTGTATGCATCATTATGTGTGTATGTGTCTATGTGTGTATGTTCTATGTGTGTATGTGTGTGTATGTGTGTGTTTCTATGTGTATGTGTCGCTACGTGTCTATGAGTGTGTATGTGTTTATGTGTGTGTATGTGTCTATGTGTGTGTATGTGTCTATGTGTGCATGTGTCTATGTGTGTGTATGCATGTATGTATGCATAGGTTTGTGTATGTGTGTGTATGCATTATGTATGCATATGTGTGTGTGTGCATTATGTATGTGTATGTATGCATATGCATTATGTATGCATATGTATGCATGTATGTGTATGTGTGTGTATGTCTCTCTACGTGTGTGTGTATGCATATATGTGTGTGTATGTGTGTGTGTATATGTGTGTCTATGTGTGTATGCATGTGTATGTGTGTGGATGCATCATTATGTGTGTATGTGTCTGTGTGTGTATATGTGTGTGTATGTGTGTGCACGTCTATGTGTGTGTATGTGTGTGCACGTCTATGTGTATGTGTGTGTTTCTATGAGTGTGTATGTTTGGATGTGTGTGTGTATGAATGTGTGTCTATGAGTGTGTATGTTTGGATGTGTAAGTGTATATGTGTGTATATGTGTGTCTATGTGTGTATGCATGTGTATGTGTGTGAATGCATCATTATGTGTGTCTATGAGTGTGTATGTTTGGATGTGTGTGTGTATATGTGTGTATGCATGTGTATGTGTGTGTATGTGTGTGCGCGTCTATGTGTATGTGTGTGTGTCTATGAGTGTGTATGTGTTTATGTGTGTGTATGTGTCTATGTGTGTCTATGTGTCTATGTGTGTATGTGTCTATGTGTGTATGTGTGTGTATGCATGATGCATATGTGTGTGTATGCATTATGTATTTGTATGTATTCATGTGCATTATGTATGCATATGCATTATGTATGTGTATGTATACATGTGAATTATGCATGTATATGTGTGTGCATGTGTATGCATTATGTGTGCATGTGTGTATGTGTATGCATTATGCATTGTGTATATGTGTATATGTGTGTGTATATGTGTGTGTATTTGTGTGTATGTGTGTGTGTGTCTATGCGTATGTGTGTGTGTGTCTATGCGTGTATATGTGTGTAGACATAAGTATGTGTGTGTAAGTGTGTGTGTGTGTGTGCGCATACCTGCCAATGGTCTCGCTCTCTCTCTCTCCCTCTCGTGCGTGCTCTTTCTCTCTCTCTCTCTCTCTCTCTCTCTCTCTCTCTCTCTCTCTCTCTCTCTCTCTCTCTCTCTCTCTCTCTCTCTCTCTCTCGGTCTCTCTATTCTTGCTCGCGTCCAAGTCCCGGCACAAATGTGCCGAGAGAAATGAAATTTTTTTTTTACATTCCAGAGCGTGGCATATGCGACGCTCTGCAGTTTGCCAACGTCGTTAAATACGTCGCTAATCAGCGACGGTGATAGCGACGCTTTTTAAGTAGCATCGCTTATGCGACGCTATCGTCCCTTATGCGATGCTATCGTGCCTTATGTGACGAGGGTCACGAATAAAAGAAAATCCGAAATTCCTACCGTCACTTATGCGACGAGGTCTTCGCATAAGCGACAGTTCCCGTTTTTTTCCCAATTTGGGGGCGTGGCTACGCCCCCCTTTTTCTTGTAGTGCATTTACACATTTACACATGCATACATACACACATACATGTATACACATGCATACATACACACATACATGTACGCACATGCATACATACACACATACATGTACACACATGCATGCTTACATACACACACCTATACACACATGCATGCTTACATACACACACAGATATACACACATGCATGCATACACACACATATAAATTTACACACATGCATACACACATACATACACACACATATAAAAACATATGCATACATACACATACGCACACACATATACACACATACATACACACACACATATATACACACATGCATGCATACATACACACACATATACACACATGCATGCATACACACATATACACATATACACACATGCATACATACACACACATGCATACACAGATACATACACACACATATATACACATATGCATACATACACATACACACACACACATATACACACATACATATATACACACATATACATTCACACACACACATATACACACATGCATGCATACACACATATACACACATGAATACATACACACACATGCATACACACATACATACACACATACATACACACACATATATACACACATGCATGCATACAATATATACACACATACACATACACACACATGCATGCATACATACACACACATACACATACACACACATGTATGCACATGCATACATACACACACATATGTACACATGCATACATATAACACACATATATACACACATGCATACATACACACATATACACACATGCATGTATACATACACATACATACACATACACACACATGTATACACATGCATACACATACACACACATACACACACATGCATGCATACATACAGACACGTACACACACATGCACACACATGCATGCCTACATACACACACATACACATACACACACATGTATAAACATGCATACATACACATGCACACATGTACACATGCATACATACACACACATATATACACACATGCATACATACACACATATAATCCTATTTTTATTTTGAAGTTTTTTTTGACATCAAATATATAAAAAAAGGATTAGGGTTTTTACGCCATTTACACATACATACACATACACATATAATATATATATACATGTATATACACATGTATACAAAAATATAAATATTTTAGGTATAGATATTTAAGATTAGGGTTTTAGGATTTAGGCATACATATCACTCAATTATATTTCTATTAAGAAAAAATACAGAGAAAAATAAGAAAAAAAATCTGAATATATAAATAAATATATATATATATAATATGATTAGGGCTTTAGGATTAGGGGTTTAGATTTTTATAGGTGTTTAAGTATTTAGGTTTTAGTATTTCAAATTAAAGTCTAAGTCTTTCTGATTAGGGTTTTAGGGTTTTAATACTTAGATAACATATATACACAAACACACATATACATCTAATACATACATACATGTAGATACGCATGCATACAAAAATATACATATTTTAGATTTAAATCTTTAAGATTAGGGTTTTAGGGTTTTAACACCTACATAACATATATGCACACATACACATGCACATATAATACATATATACATGTATATACACATGTATACAGAAATATACATATTTTACGTCTAGATCTTTAAGATTAGGGTTTTAGGGTTTAGACATACATATAACTCAATTATATTTATATTTAGAAAAAATATAGAGAAAAATGAGAAAAAAATCTGAATATATAAATAACTATATATATATAAAATATGATTAGGGTTTTAGGATTAGGGGTTTAGATTTTTATTGGTGGTTAAGTATTTAGGTTTTAGTATTTCAGATTTAAATCTAAATCTTTAAGATTAGGGTTTTAGGGTTTTAACACCTACATAACATATATACACACATACACATACACATATAATACATATATACATTTAGATACACACGCATACAAAAATATACATATTTTAGATCTAGATTTTAAGATTAGGGTTTTAATTAAATATATATAATTAAATATATAAAATTAAATATTTAAAAATAGGATTCCGTAAGGAAAAAATCTGAATATATAAATAAATATATATATAAAATAAGATAATTATATACATAAATAAATGTAAAAAGAACTAGTGTTTTACATAATTTAATTAAATATATATAATTAAATATATATAATTAAATATATAAAAATATGATTATGTAAGGAAAAATATGAATATATAGATAAATATATATATATATATATATATATATATATATATATATATATATATATATATATATATATATATATATATATATATATATATATATATATATATATATATATATATATATATATATATATATGTATGTATATATATAAAATAAGATAATTATATACATAAATAAATATAAAAAGAACTAGTGTTTTAAATAATTTAATTAAATATATATAATTAAATATATAAAATTAAATATATAAAAATAGGATTACGTAATGAAAAAATCTGAATATATAAATAAATATATATATAAAATAGGATAATTATATAGATAAATAAATATAGAAAGAACTAGTGTTTTAAAAAATTTAATTAAATATTTATAATTAAATATTTAAAAATAGGATTAAGTAAGGAACGAATCTGAATATATAAATAATATATTTATATAAGGTAGGATAATTATATAGATAATAAAATATGATAAGAACTAGTATTTTAAATAAATAAATGAAATATATATGATTAAATATATAAAAATAGGTTTAAATTTAATCATTTTAAATAGAGTGAATATATATACAATACACAAACACACATACTTATACACCTATCTATATGCACATATATATACATATACACATATATATACACATGCATACATATATATACATGTTTTAGGTCTAGGTCATTTGGATTAGGATTTTAGGGTTTTAACACCTACATTACATATATACACACATACACATACACATATAATTACATACATACATGTATATACACATGTGTATAGAAATATACATAATATAGGACTAGATCTTTAAAATTATGGTTTTAGGGTTTAGGCATACATATAACTCAATTAAGAGGAAAAAAATATGAATAAATAAATAAATAAATATATAAAATAGGATCAATCAAGAAAAAATCCGAATGTATAGATAAAATAGGATAGCTATATAAATTAGGGTTTTTAAATTAGGGTTTTAATTTTTTTTAGGTATTTAAGTATTTAGGTTTAGTATTTCACATTTAAGTCTTTAAGAGTTAGATTTTTAGGTTTAATAAAAAAACAAATGTTCTAAAATGTCCATATTGTAGCAGATGGCTTCTTTGGATCCTGAAGATAGAACGGCATGTCCTTGCACACAGTGCAAGTATCAAATTTATCAAAAATGATGGATTTGTACTACACATGTTAGAGAGTATGGATCCTTTGATAGGAGTCGACTAGAAAACCTACGCTATCATTCGCATGGTCCCCCAGGTGAGCAGATGGACCATCAATATAGAGATAGATATTCTCGGTGCATCGGATCCTCAAGAGGATGCTAGAATAGAGGAATTTTGAATAAAACACTTGTACGTACTAATTTTTGTTTTTTTTTGTTTATTCTCTATATTACTTTTCTTATCGCATGCTAATTATTTGAGTTCTTTTATTACAGAGCACAATGGGAGATAGTCCTTTAGTCACTCCACATTCCATGACAGAGGAGCAGTTTTTGGAGTTCATCTCTCAGGTTCCTCCTGCGTATATGGCCGCTACATCAAAATATTGGATCGCTCGTGGTAGCACTCCTCCCGGCCTTACTCTTGGCGACCTTACTCCTGCCAGCCTCACTCCCGCTGGCCTCACTCCCACCGGTGTCACTCCCGCCGGCGTCACTCCTATCGGTGTCACTCCTGTGGGTGGTGCTACTCCCATAGGAGGTATGTCTCCTAGCTTTGTGACTCCACCACGACCATCTTTGCAACCATCTCCTACTGGGTCTACTAGTAGACATGTGCGTTTGACACCTCAGCACGATACAGGTTCTGGCCCGTCTCGTAGATCAAGGTCACGCTCTAGAGCAAGAAGTTCTAGGAGTGGATCTACAGGTAGGTCTGGAGGCGGAGCAGGCGATTGTTGTGGAGGTAGTGCAATGGACGTTGTGTCGCCCGCTTCTACTCCTAGGACGAGTACCTCAGATGTAGGTATGCTACGCAGTACACCACGTGGAACACCACGTGGAACACTATGTACACCTTGGGGTGCTCATGACCATGATGACTCCAAGGTGTATAGTATCCGAGATGGAGCTCCGATGATGGATGCGGTTGGCAAAGCAATGCGTGCACTCATACGATAGCTTTTCTTCATCCAGTTTGGACACTCCATCATGCTGAAATGGAGTGAACAGGATAAAGATCGGAAGAATTATATCACACAAACGATTTACCAGGAGTTCCGACCAGCCGATGGGCAATCTATTGTGAGTTCAGAGTGGATTCTGCACACCGCACGTGAGGTCATGTCCCATCGAGGATCCGAGGCTCGTGATGCTTTCAAAGAAGGCTTACCAAAGCCTGAATGGTTAGATGCTGAGGAGTGGGACATGATTCGTGACGAGCAGCAACAGACTTTTGATAGATATCACCAGCAGTGAAATGCCACAGCCACACGTTTAGATACGATTGGACCGTCACATTTGGGCAGCGACAGATATGACACGATGCGTCATGAGTTTGTAAGTACCATTTCATTTATTGAATTTGTTTGTGTCAAATTTCTCATGTATGTTTCTCTAATCTTTTTATATTTGTTTCACGAGCTATCAATCGATCGTCCTCCAACACAAACGGAGGAGTCTTACGGATATAGTCATGGGTTGACTGCACTATTGCAGGACTTGGAGGGACGCGGTGCGGCAGTTTCATGGTAATTAATTTATAAACTTGGTTTTTACTTTTTGTTTGTAATTTTCATGTGAGTTTATCTCATTCCATTAATGTTCTTTGTTGCAGGACTGTTGATATGGAACGTTCTTTGCATGTGTATGTGTATTTGATTTTCATATGGCAATACATTGCTTTGCCACATTTTGTAAAAGCATCATATACGAGAGTGGTTTGCCACACTCTTGTACATGCTTCATTATTGAAATATATAACTTCTTTTGTACATGGTTCATAGTTCATTTTGATTATCTCTTTTGTGTCCAATAATACTCTGCTTCATGAAATCATATTTCGGTTGTCATTACAGTACACATCACATGTACTCGGTTTTTTTTGGGCAAAGTGTATTGTCATTTGTTAAGCAACATCATGGTAACGTTGCTGTAGCAAAAGACAAAACACTCTGCCCAAAAAAAATTTTGTAGGTATGGTCGTCGGTATACGCGACGGTACTCCCAGTAGTGTCATCGGAACAACCGTGGGTACACTCAGCAGGCGACGGTATAGGCGATGGTATGTCCAGCACAAGCCTCGGTATATGTGCCGGTATGGGCGCCGATAATATCGATGCATATATCGGCGCATATACCGATGCATATACCGATGCATATACCGACGCATATACCGATGCATATATCGACGCTTTGGTAGTGACGTGCACACCGACCTTTACACCGACGTCGCGGCAAGTAAAGCCGCGTTCATTTTCCTCGGTAAAAACCTCGGTATACCATCGATCTGTTGTAGTGTATGTGTGCATGCATTTATGTAGGTGCATTTGTCCCTTCTTTTTTAATACTAATAACTTTCAATCGGCTCTTTCTTCCTAGGCTTCTTGTATTAAGTACTCGTCCTTTGAGTTTGCTTGCATGCACTTTGAAAAGTCTTGCCTCGTGCCTCTACTTGTTTGTTTGTGATCCATGTCTTTTCTTGCCCCTACTTGTTTTCACTTCCATGATAAGTTTGTAATTAAGGATCTTTGTATTACAAAGTACCCTACTTGAAACTTCCAGAACAAAGGAAGAAGGTATACCCATGGAGGACCGAGTGCACTTTTGTCTCTGACACACACACACACTCTCTCTCACTCAATAGCTTTAACAGAATTTCATATAAGAACTTCCTCTCAAATGCGTTTTTGTAACAAACATACGCATACATCATCTGAGTTCTCCCAAAGATTGCAATGATGGGGCCCTCATACAAAATGTTGAAGGCACAAATGATATGCCAACCTATTTATAGCTTAATCACATTTTTTTAATCGTCCCTATAATTCCAACCATTCATGTGCTATAATTCCAACCATTCATATGCTCTTCAGTGAGGAACTTTGACATACATGATCTTCTCAAACTTGATTGGTGCTTCATGAAAGTGAGACATTGAGCATACGTTCACTTCTCTCCGTCAAAAGATGTCCTCTTTCTGATACTAGTATTAAATTCAAAATCACAAAAGACCATAAACGACATTCAAGGACATTAATTCATGTAACCCAAACCATAGTGTGAACTAAATCACGACTTCAGGAACACGTTTCTCTGGTTTTCTGCCAGCGAACACGTTTCTCAAAGACTGAAGGGAAGTTTCGTTAAATTACTCCAGCGCACACAACGCGGAAGACCACGAAGATTCTGCGAACCATACTTCCTGTTCTCCGTCTTTAGCCCGCACGGAAGGTTCGCATCTTCAACATCGAAATGATCTACGTCCTGCTGGTCGAGAGCCATTCCAAATACATATAACTGCATTCTTGTTTGCCAAGTGCTTTCCCCAAGAAAGCAAGAGAAACAATCACCAGGCAGCACACACGCACAGAGAGAGAGAGAGAGAGAGAGAGAGAGATGGGCGTTGTTCAAGGTAATGCAATACAAGTGAGGTTTATCTCGGCGGAAGATTTGAGCTTCAAGCCGGACCATCGGCACGCACGATACTATGCTGTAGCTTGGCTGGCAGGTCCATTCCAGAGAGCGGATGCCCTTATCGCAGCCTCTGAGCAGCCCCAATTCGGTAGTGTGCACGCTGACACGCTCATCGATTCCGACGGGAACATCAGCTCCTCGGACTTGCAGTGGGCGAATCATCCATCCTTCATCCTTGATCTTCCCCTCCCTCCCTCATTCTCTGCAACTTCATCATCATCATCATCTGGATCTTTCATAGTACTCCGCCTCTTTTGTGAAGACGGACGTTCAAGTTCCTGTAGAAGTCGTCAGACGATGATAGGGACCGCCCTGATACCTCCAATAGCCATTGTGTGTTCCTTCCCCTCGTGGCATGTAGTGAGTTTCAGCGTAAAGAATTCCTCTCACCGTTCGGTCGGGGTGCTCAACATGGCGGTTCGTGTTCCTTTCTACACGAGTTCTGAGTGTGATGACGAATTCTTATCGAGACGATGATAGAGAGATGCTACCACAGAAATTAGGGAATGTTTGAAGAACTAACATCAATATGTAATGCAGATTCGTTAAATTCAAAACAGGCATACTATATTTTGGAATACTATATTTTACTTTTCAATGAAATAATGTACATATGTGTGCGTGTACATATGTAAGATCGTGCAACAAAAAAAATATCCAAATATTTGCTCTTGAAGATCCCTTATCTAATTTATCTCTTTATTCCAATAATAAATCTCTATAAAATAATCAATAATTTTTTTTTATAGAATCAAAGCATATGGAAGTCATTTCAATATAATTTGAGTAATGTACAAACATATATGAACTAGGTTCTAGCTCAACACGGTCCAAAAATGCCACCATTACCTTCTAGGTGTATAATTCATCATGAAGGGAAGATGAATTCTTGGATGCTGAGCTATTCATAGTTAAAGCACAAGGGTGGTGTTATGATGTCAGAGTTTCTTTCAAGACTGTTAAGTATCCACATAAAGCTAATTTTGCACAAAGGAAGAGGTTGCTAATAAAGTGCACTCCTTTTACATGTATTGAAGGTAAACTATATAGAGATGCTAAGGATAATCTTCTTAGGAAGTGCATGAGAGGAGGCAAGACACATCATTGAGATGGCACATGATGGACCAGGTGGTGGGCACCTCCCTGACCATGTTATGAGCCATATAATCCTAGATGTGGGTTTATGGTGGCCAACATTATTTAGAGATGTCGAGGAAAGGGCTTAGGCATGTGATGTCTCTCAAAGATGTGGTCAAAAGTCCACAAAGTAGAGACAAAATTCATTGGTCATCTCCACATCATGGAAACCATTTGGGAAGTGGGGTTTAGATTTTATAGGGCATATCACTCATGCATCCTTTTCAAGATAGAATAAGTATTTTCTAGTTGCCATTCAATATGCAAAAAAGTGTGTCGAGGCTACTGCTTCTCTAGATTTCATAGCCCAAACAACTGCTGATTTTGTGTATATCAAGATTTTTTGCAAATTTGGTTGTCCACTTGAAATGTGTAGTGATCAAGGAGCACACTTTGTTAATAACACTTTGTATGCGTTTTTAAAGAAGTACAAGGATCTCCATAGCACTTCCTGTGCATATTATCCAAGGGCCAATGGATAAGCTGAGTCCTCAAATAAAATAGATCAAGGAATACACATTGTTAATAATTTTTTGTATGAAGTTTTTAACAAGTACAAGGATCTCCATAGTACTTCCTATGCATATTATTCAAGGGCCAATGGACAAGGATATTCACAAATAAAATAATGATAGGGATGCTAAGAAAGAAATGTATAATAAAGGGTAGTACTTGGGGCACTTCTTATCTAGGCACACTATAGGCTACAGGTTGGCATGCAAAGAAAACACAGGCCACTCGCCTTTTCAACTGGTCTACGGAATAATTCCTATTGAGCCCTTTGCATTTTTATGTGATTCTCCCCATACAAGATCTATGCATGTAAGAAAGGATCCTAGGGTTTCTCTTATACTATTAGCACTCAAAAAATTGGCAAACATTTGACTAGAGGTAGCAAAGCAGTTGGAGAAGACACAAATTAAAAAGAAGCAACTTCACAATGAAAAAATATGGTATAACAAATTATAGATTGGTATGCTTGTTCGCTTACATAGACCACAATTATAGACACAATTGTGAGGCAAGTGGCTTCCTCATTGGGAAGAATTATACAAAATGAGACAAATGTTACAATTGGATGTAGCGTACTAAGAGACTTTGGCTTATAATGTGCTACCACTACTCAACATCACCAAGCACAAGGTCTATTATCATAAACAAAATGGAAGCTCTTTTATATCAAGTGGTACTTGCAAAACCTTTCTAGGTTGAGGCATGCAAATCAGCCTTAAAATTAGCAATATGCTTCTCATTAGCACTAGTGAGTAGCGTGGCATCAACATAGAGAACAATGATAAGACACACAACATTTTTACGTTTAACATATAAGGTGATCTGAGTTGGACTGCTCTCAAAACCATGTGCAATCAAGTAGGCATGTATATTTTAAAAAAGAAGCACGTGGTGCTTGCTTCAAACCATATAATGCCTTTTTCAACTTGCACATTTTGTTTTCGTGCCCTTTCGACACATAACCATCGGGCTGAAAAACATACACTTCCTCATGTAAGCCACCATTCAAAAATGTAGTTTTGACGTCCAAATGATGTACATTCCAACCATGTTGGGTTGCAAGTGCACAAATTCTTGTATTCTTGTATTCTTGCATGCATGTATGTAATATGTATGTGTGTATGTATATATGTGTGCATGTGTGATGCTTGCATATGTGTATGTTTGTACTCTTGTATTCTTGCATTTATGTATGTATGTATTTACATGTGTATGTTTGGATGTATGTGTGATGCTTGCATGTATATATTATGTTTCTATTCATGCTTATATGTGTGTATGTATGTGTGTATAGTGAATAGTCCTTTTAGAGGATTTAAAGGCTTGTACATAGAAAATATGGGGACCTATCTCTGATTAAAAATGTGGTATGATAATGTTGTTTCTAGATGTGTGTGGAAGTATGTATGCAGTTGTGTGTATGTGCAAGTGTGTGCAAGTCCTTGATATGTATATTCTAAAATAAATGGAAACATTTGTTCTTCATATGCCATATTTATGTTTTGCTATTTATATGGTTAGAATTTGTACATTTATGCATGTTTGTATATCCATAGGTATGCATATGTGTGGATTGATATGTATCAAGTATGTATGTATTATGCATATGTATGAAAGACAACTTCAAAGCAATAAAGATGCCATAATGGTATCGACTTGTTAGATTCAATAAGATAAATCATCTCTCCTCCTTGGTATAGGTAGGTATGTATGTATTTGCTTTGACTCATATGTGTGACCATGCATGTGTAGACATGTATGGGTAGGTATGTATGTGTAGGTATGTATGGGTAGGTATGCATGTGTAGATATGTATGGGAAGGTATGCATTGGTAGGTATGTATGTGCACGACCTACATACGTATGTGCAAATGTGGGAAGGTATGTGAAAGTATGTATGTATATGTTTTTAATGATATGTATGAGAATGTAGGTGTGGGAAATTGTCGGCATTCTATCGCTTTTTGCTAAAAGGTAGTAGTTTCCCCATGTCTCAGTTCTCTATCTCTTCTAGGTGCTTTTGGACTTATGTTTCCATATTTTTAATATAGGATTCATATGTTTTTTTGTCAATGCAATTTATGGTAGGCAAAACAATATCCTCCTCTTATTTAACAGATGGTGTATATTCTTAGCTAGATTGATCCTCGTCTGTTATGGACATTGGCTTCTACCATAAAAGTCCATCTAATGTGGCAAGTTGAGATCATGCTTGGTGCATGTGCAATATATAAAGATGAATATCTTGAATAGACAAAAACATGTAAATGTTGTAGGAACAAGGATTTGTGTTGTTGAATTTGTAGGGAACTTATCTTTGAGCTCAATGGGGCTGCCTTCTATTTGTCTTTACTTATGTGGTTTGCCTTTGGGAAACTATATGTGATATCTTAAGCCTGGGCGAGTATGGTCTCATAAACCTATCTTGTGAAGAAGAGATTTGGTTTTCATTTAGATAGTATGGATCTTCCATCAAAATTGGCTCTAGATCAGGCCCTGTTGGCCCCATGAAATTATCAAAAAATTCATAAAAGTCCAAAACTATAGAACTGTTGAACTTACCAAGTGTGTAGTTTTTTCTATCAAGCTTCTCTTCAGTGAATGGAGGTGGATGAATGCGAATTGGTGCAATAATAACATTGTTAGATGCACCAAAACTAGAAGATGAAGCTATTACCATGTAAGAAAGAGAACACATGAGTACTAGAGAAGATAGAAAATAGTAGAATATCAAAATTTTTCTACTAAAAGCAAGTTCAAAGACGAAAGCATTGTGCACCTGTGTGCTCTCAAGGTAGAACTTAAATGGTGTAATAGCCCTTTCCATGATGAGATAATTCGTGTTGAATTTTCGGAATTAAACTGTTTGGATAATGTTTAGAATGAATAATTAGGTCATTTTATGCATGTAGAAAAAAATTTATGGATGAGAAGTTCTATATTCTCTCTCTAAACCTTATCCACATCATGTTTTTTGGTTGAAAATTATATGTGAAGATGAAGGAATTAAGAGAAAGGTAGAGCATGCATAAGAGATTAAAAATGTCTCTGTGAAATTTTTACGAATCAGGTTCTAAGTACCTCATTTAAGGATCTACATTTAGTTTACTATAAGAAAATGACTTGATTTTATTCTCTCAAGAATGTCTAAACTTGCAAGGCTCAAAAGTGATACTTGGAGGCAGATTTGTACCTAGGTCATCTCTAACACTACTGTGCAAATCGAAGAGTTGAAAAATTTTCTATCTCACAAGCTTAAACTAATTCCTCACTATTTTTGTTTTCATGCACACTTATGGATGTCTTTGGGTTTGACTTTTTGTTTTTTTTTTCTTTTATTTTTGGATATGTATGGTTAAAAAAAGCACTTGACTACTACAAACACATGCTTCTACAAAAGATTTGTATGCAACACAGGGAGAGTTGACTTTCTTTATAGTTGGTGGATCACATGCTTCCTTCGGGATGATAAAATCTACATTGAAAGAGATTTGTTGGGTCAAACAAGAAGAGGCCAAAAATCAAAGAATTACCTTGTGATTGAGAGTGAGAGTGAGAGTGAAAGTGTGATTGAGAGCGTGAGTGTGAATGAGATTATGGTAGCTTGGGGGTGGTCGAGAGGTTGAGGCTTCATCAAAAATCTATTTTCCAAAGCTATTGTAATGATTGATTCACATTATCTATAATATCAAAACTTCTCTTTCTCTTAGTCATATCTTGTCTCCTCTTCGATGTCAAATTTTCTCTTATATTGTATATGTTTTGTTTTTCTATCTTCCTTTATTCTTCAGTGATTAGAAACTTTTGATTGAGGATAGCTTGTGGTCCAGGAAGTGCTACAAATGGTGATCTAGACAAATCTCAATAGAGAGCTACAAATTAGAGATATGCTCACTCAATTAGATATCTGGGGTTGTGTAGAAGTCATGTATATATAGGGTAACAAAGAGATGTGGCTTTCTATGGATGGCTATGCATGGGAAGTAGAGCATGGGCGGCCATCACCTACATAATCCCCATACGAGGCTTAGAACAATTTAACTGACCAAAAAAAATATGAGTGATTGTTTATTTTCATATGCAATATTCCCTTTACCATCGCACCAAGGGTGCTCTCCCCCATTGCTCGTCCCATTGGACAACCCCAACCATGGTTGTTCTTGGCTTCTCGAGAACCCCCTATTGGGGACTTTGATAAGTCCTTTTTCATACAATACCTTAGATATTCTGATTTGACATTTATCCAACATGCAAGTTGGGATTCCCATTAAATTGGTAATGCACGTTTGACTTCTCCTCAAAATGGGGGCCTTACAAAATATGCATTAGTACATAAAGTGACTAAGGGTAGACATTGGTAATATACTAACATTCTAACTTCTGGGTGGCTCAATAGACCGAGCCTCCATTTGTGGCAAAGTTCTATTTGAAGGTACTTCTCCAGTTTTTGGATAACATCGAGGTTCATCTTTAGTGTGTGCTCCATGTCGGATACCTTTGCATTAAGAAATGAGATCTCCTTGATGTATGGTCTCTCTAGCTCAACCTCACAAATGCAAGATCCAAGCTCTTCTTTCCATGAAGAAGCATAGACATGTAAGTATATAAAAATTGACATATTGAACATACCTAGAGAATTAGTGCCTAGCGGCCATAATATAAAGCTATTTTCAAAAACTAATGAGGAATAACATAAGCTATATGAGCTTATGTCAATCCGGAGAGGAACCAAAAAAAAAAACCTATCTCAATCCCAAATCCTATACCTGAGTTGATCTTTATAACACAAGTTACATGAAATCCTAAAATTAGATTGAGCATTAAGCACCAATGAAATAAACCATCTATTGTAATACAATGACTATTCATTCCTAATGCATTCCTAATAACCATATGATACTCTAATATCCACCCAAATCCCATCACTTAAGCAATTCTCCTATTAACACCTTGTAAACGATAATAAGACATCATTTTAAGCATCATCTTGGATGACGATTATGTGATAATGAGTGCGTGATGCTTTAAACGATTGTAGGGGTCCAGTTCTTGTTATTAGTGGATTCTATATCATCCCATGTGATTTTTAGAGAATTCTTTCTCTCAACATCTTGCGTCTCCTACAATATTTGACTGCACATGCCTCATTTTACAATGATATTAAATTTCAGGGAACATTTTCTTCCTTGAATTCATGTTCGGAGTATTTAAAGAGCCTTGTTGGTCCTTCAGATGCATTCCTTATTTCAAAAGCAATAGAAAAACTCTTGAAAAATGAGATGGGAGATTCTAGCCTAACTATTGAGGGTTGTAAATTTTATGCCTTAAAGGGTAGCAGAAGAACCCCAATACAAAAATATTTTCATGTTGTTTGTACCAAGTATTTAGTCTTGTTTTCGAGAACTTTTAATTGCTTTAACAAGAACATCTCTTCCAAAATGAGGGATAACTTCATAATCTTGTTGTTGGTGCAAAGTCCAAGCCCACACATTTTTCTTGAGGTTCATAAAGATGTGAAGTTACATGAAAACCATTGCTAGTGGAGATTTACCTCTTTACCTTTGTAAAAGCCATTTCTTTTTTACTTGAGAATATTTGTATCACCTACCCAAAAAGTCGTGGACTTTTACATTGAGGGAATATCTCCTAGAATGAAGGTTCACTTTTAGAGAGATCCAAAAGTTAAATTCAAATTCAAATTTGAATGGAACACTTATATAAATTCACTTGAAAAATGCACGGTTAGAGTGATGATTTCCCAAGCTCTCCATTGCCATTTTGTTTGTGTGTAAGGCATACATTGTAGCCTACACTAATCTCTATCATAAGGCTATGATTACCAAGCCTATGATCTTGTACAACATTGTTCATTAATACATTATACCTATATTGTTCATCTATGATATCTATGTTATTGTCATTTCTCACTGTCAACTTGTGTTGCTCATATCTCACTCATTTCTCCCCCAAATTCAATTATCTATAGCTTGTTGGAATCAACTCCAAGGTATCTACATTCTGCCAAATTTGAAGCAAATCAGTTTAGCAAATTTGGAGAGAAGCGCATCGAAGCACTTAGTAGTCAAACTCTACAGAGGTCCTAAAAAATCCAGGGTAGTGGTTGCACTGAGCATTACAAGTACCAAGTGTGGCCTCTAGGCTCTATGATGAGAATGAGCCTCTTTTGTTTGATGAAGCACAAAATTCTGAAAATTGGATGGCTCGTATGCAATCAAAATATGATGCTATCATGAAAAATGGTACCTAGCCTTTATGTGACTTGCCTCCTTGCAAGAAGGCCATTTGCACTAAGTGGGTATACAAGCTGGCAAAGTGTAAGCCTGATGGAAGAATTGGCAAGTATAAAGCTAGGCTTGTTGCAAAGGGTTATGCTAAGGAAAGAGGCATTGACTTTGATGAGACCTTTGCTCCCACATGTTGAATGACTACTATTCATAGCATATGTGCACTTGCAGCTCATCATGGTTGGAATGTACATTAATTGGGCATTTAAACTGCATTTTTGAATGGTGATTTGCATGAAGAAGTATATGTTTTTTAGCCCTGTGGCTTTGTGCAAAAAGGGCATGAAAACCAAGTGTGGAGGTTGAAAAAGACATTATATGGTTTGAAATAAGCACCACATACTTGGTATGAAAAGATACATGCCTATCTAATTGCGCATTGTTTTGAGAACAGTCCAACTAAAAGCACCTTATATGTGAAGCATGCAAATGATGTGCTTCTGATCATTGTTGTTTATGTTGATGACATGCTGCACTGGTCCTCATGAGAAGCATATTGCTGATTTTAAGGTTGATTTGCATGCCTCATTTGAGATGTACCTTTTGGGGCATTTCCATCATTATTGGGGCATTTAGTTTATGCAAGTTGATGGCTTAAACCATTGACACATTATTTAGTGTTTTGGCCTTGAAGACTTTAAACCTATTTCCACGCTTATGGAGAGATGTTTACGATTGAGTCTTCATGATGCTAGAGATGCATTTGATGCTATTCTCTATCAACAGACTGTTGGATGCTTGATCTACTTATGTATTACTCGGCAAGATATTCTGTTTGCTATCTCACAGATGAGCAACTTTATGCACTATCCAGGTGTCAAGCATTATCCAGCAGTTAAGCACATCTTTCACTACTTGTGTGGTACCCGACTACTTGGATTGTTTTATCCCATGGGGGGATCAATATCGCCAAATTCGCATGCCTTTTTTGACTCTGATTGGGATGGTTTCTATGACACTCGTGTGTCCACTAGTGGCTTTTGCTTCATGCTTGGTAGCTCATGTATATCTTGGTTGACCAAGATGCAGCCTAGTGTTTCGACTTCTAAGCACATTGAGGTGCATTATCATTATGTCAGGGAGAGGTTCCCTGCTGGAGAGATCAGCTTGGCATATGCACCCATGTAGGAGAATATTGCAGACCTTTTCAGAAAGGCTCTGCATCACTCCCATGGGGATTTGTTGATATATTTAGTTAATGATGTGTGTGAACACTCTAGGAATATCGGGGCATTTTTTTTCATCTTTAGGAGGTTTTTACCCCTGGCTTGTATATACGCCTATCACCCTAACGAGTTACTTATCTTTGTACATTCTAGCGGTAATACATTTAGTATCGTGTCTTCTGCTCCAAGCTTCATCTTATCCCTTGTGTTGTTTGTGTGCTTCTCCCCACCCCAAAGTCCAACAAAGCAAGTACAATAAAGCACACAGAGAAGAGTATGCAAGTGCCAAAAAGTACACATAAATGGAAAAGATCGAAAAGAGTCGACTACATGAGCCAATTGAGTACAACCAACAATGGGGAAGGCACCAAGAGACTCTCTTGTGAAAATGATGTGGGTATCAATCCACAGGAGCACTGACTCCTTACCATGCTCTTAGAGGCTCCTTGCACCAATTCTTCCAAGTGCAAGAGTAGCATAGGTCTGATTCCTAATGGATAGTTCAAATTCTATTGGAGATTGAACAACCGAATGCTTTTACCATTTCCAAATCTTGTCCTTATATGGCAGAGGAGGAGGTGAGGTTGTTGAAGTTATTGACAGGCTTACCTTGCCATTCCATCATGACACATTGGAGAGAACCTTCTATAAGATCCCAATAAATAGAAACTAAGGAGAAGAGATTGGGGAACGAGCATTGCACACATGAGAGAGAGATGTCATGTTGTATGGAGATTTCCTAGAATATGCCCTTGGGGAGCATGTAGTTGTACGAGAAGGTACTCTAACGAGGGATATATATATATATATATATATATATATATATATATATATATATATATATATATATATATATATATATATATATATATATATATATATATATATATATATATATATATATATATATATATATATACACACACACACACACACACAGAGAGAGGGAGAGAGGGAGAGAGAGAGAGAGAGAGAGAGAGAGAGAGAGAGAGAGAGAGAGAGAGAGATAGAGAGAGAGAATGGATGGAGGATAGGAGAGGGAGAGGAATACTTCAAAGAGGGGGGGCATCACCGGTCTATAATGTGTCTAGACTACTTACTTCACACACATCAAAGGGTGATTATTGTAGTAAGGGTAAACCAAATTTCTTTTCTGAGGGGGCTTCTTTTACATCCTTTGATGAGTCCTTTGGAAGACATCAGTGCACATTCTACAAGGGCTTCGTTTACATCCTTCGTTGAATCCTTCATAAGACAACAATGGGTTTTCTACAACATTAACATACTATGTTGCTTCAAAATGACTCTACTCATGATGCTATTTGCACTGATCCCTATCTCAAACGGCTCTTGCGGATCAGCTATCCTCAAAATTGAGGCACCTAAAATGACTTTCACCAGAGTCCATAAATTGTTTTTGTTGTACATGCTTCCATAAAAACATATATTTCTCTTGAATGAGATTAGTTAATTGTGATACCAAATGAGATGGTGTAGTCTAGAATAATGGACATTTTGTTAGGTAGTTCTTATAAAATCTTGAAAGTTTTAAGAATGACCCCAACTATCCCTCATTGTGAGGAAGGATTTAGTCTAAAATAATCGACATTTTGTTAATCTACATCTTGACTTCCTTGGTGAAAGTATCATGACCTAAATATTCAATTTCTCTTATTTGTAAAGTTTTTATCAAGATTTATTATTTTTTTAATGCTCATCAACATATTAAATACAACACATAAATAATACTCATGTTCTTTTAAATTTCTATCATAAACAAACAAATCATCAACAAATTGGCTAATAAAAGGATACAATATATAATTCATATGCATCATAAATTTGGTGGGAGCATTAGTCAACCCGAATCCCATAAACAATAGTAATGCATCAAGCACAAAAAATATTTTCTTGCTCACAATCATATTAACAATTGGATCAGTATGATTTTAATCTTAGCCCATCTGAGTATCTATGTCTACTAGATATTTTGATGTTGGACTTGGAGGATTGAGTGATTATTGACGGTCGGGCATACATACTATGGAGATCTTCTTCTTGTTTGGGCATTGTTTGTATGTAGGACTTGTGCAAAGGCCATCATTACTAACCTCCAAAAAGCCCACTCAACCATTGATCACAATATTTCCAGTGATGATAAAGAGTAAGAAAAACCGTGAGATTATCCATAGCTATGAAGTCGAAGCTCTAAAATAGATAATGAAAAATATATTTTTAGCAATTATTTTATGAACACAAGAAAGAGATGGAACACATAGGTATAATAAGAAATATTTCTCCATAAAAGTAAGCCTAGCTGCAATGGTTCTTGTTGGGATAGATAGTATTCTTCAAGATGGTGCAATCATATGCAAGAAGACTAGACGTTTCTTTTTTAATAGATAAATAAATAATTAAATAAATAAATAGAAAAATAAATAAATATATATTTGTTTGTGTATATATGTACATATTTATATATGTATGCATGCATGTTTGTATGTATGTCTCTATTAATATATGTATGTATGTATGTATGCATGTATGTATGTATGCATGTATGTTTTTGTGTGTATGTAAGTATGTATGTGCATTTGCATGTTCTTTAATGTTATATGTATCCATGTATGTTTATGTGCTATGTATGTATGTATGCATGTTTGTGTATGCATGCATGCATGTATGTATGTATGTATCTTTTTATGTATGTATGTATGCATGTTTGTGTATGTATGTATGTATGGATGTATGTGTATGTATATTTATATATGCATGTATGTATGCATGTAGGAATGTTTATGTATGTATGTATGTAGGCATGTTTATGTATGTATGTATGTGTGTATGTATGTAGGTATATTTGTATGTATATGTTTATGCATGCATGTCAATAGGTATGTATGTATGTGGGTGTGTATATGTATGTATGTATTATGCATATTTGCATGTGTGGTACGTATGGATGTAGGTATAAGTATGCATGTGAAATATGTGTATATATGGATATATCACGACAACATATGAGGGGCATACCGACGTTGCATATACCGACGGTCATAGTTGGCGTCGGTATGGGCCTTGGAAAATGTCACTTAGAGATACCGATGGTCAAGTGACCGTCGGTATGACCATTTTAAATGGATTGTCGGTATGGCCCGCAGCCGCCGGTATATGCGTCGGTATATGCGTCAGTATAGGCATCGGTATGGGGGTCGGTATAAGCGTCAGTAATTTACTGGGAATTACCGACACGTATACCGATGCCCATACCGGTGCCTATACCGGCGGCGAGTTTTAAACATACCGCAAACCTGAGAACAAAAATTCACATTTTTGCACGTGTTTAAGTACTGTTGGTTTTCTGTCGAACTTGCGTGCGCGAACCGAATTGCGAGCTGCATTGTCTTGTGCACAAACACACACAGATCTCTCTCTCTACACACACACTCTCTCTCGGCTTAGATCTCACATCATGGTAAGTGCTGTGTGTACTGTTAGCATTTATGTTTCTCTATGCTTTAGGTTTTATAATTTATCTTTTCTTTGATTTTGCAGAAGTTTTTTGGCATCGATTGTTTGGAATTGGACGATAGACGACATACATTATGCTTTGATGACAACCATCCAAAAGAGGGGCATACTTGTAAGTGATTGTTTTATTCTGTATTGATAGAGAGAGAAGGACAGAGAGAAAGAGAGAGAGAGAGAGAGAGTGTGTGAGAGATAAAGAATGATGAAAGAAAGGAAGATAGAGATAGGAAAATAGAGCATACATACACACACATACACACACATCACTACAAGGAATATGGGCGTATAGCGACGGTTAAGGCGATAGAATTCCGTCACTATAAAATTGCAACTTGGGTCGTAATTAGCGTCGGGTGCAGACGGTCGATTAGACGACGCAAAAAATGACGGTATTTGCGACTTGGATTGCGACGCTCCCATACAACGTTGCTAAAACGACGCTATTTAAACGCGTCGCTTAAGGGACCCTCTTTTGCATTGCATAAGCGACGCCGGTAGCCGTCGCATAAGCGACGCTAAAAAATGTCGCTTATACGACGACGAATAGCATTGCTTACACGACGATCTGTTGACCCACAAAAATTAAAACGTTGCGCTTTGCAATCGGCATTTTCACGCATCCGATCAAAGAGCTCTCCGACGTTTGCTATTGCGCTGCGCTTACGAGCTGAAGCAAGTATATGCTGAATTGTTGTTTTGCCTAAGCTCTCTGTTATTGTCTCCCTTTGTCTTTGTTTCTCTCTTTCTACATCTTTCTCTCTTTGAATTCTCTCTCTCTCTCTAGATCTCTCTCTCTCCCTCTCTCTCTCTCTCTCTCTCTCTCTCTTCTTTCTCTCTTTATTGCAGGTTATTCAAGAAGCTAACCAAGCAAAAACTATGGCTAACAATTGTAAGTACAATTTCTATTATTTGTAGATGATTTGAACTATGTTATTCGCACTACATACCATACTGACATTTATTGATATGCACTCATACACTTATACATGATGAAGATGCACACACACATGCATATACCTACATATACACATATACATGCACATACACACACATACACATAGAGTTATACATATACACACACATACACAAGAACATGCACATATTGATACATACATATACACTTATACATGCACATGCACATACATACATATAAACACACATACACATGCACATACATACATATACACACACATACATATACACTTAGGTACACACATATGAATGAATTATATAATTAAAGTATTAAAACACATATACACATGCATACACACAGGCACATACCTACATATACACATATACATGCACATACACACACATACACATAGAGTTATACATATACATGCATATACATATACACACACATACACATGCACATGCACATACTCATACACACATATACACTTATACATGCACATGCACATACATACATATACACACACATACACATGCACATACATACATATACACACACACACATATACACTTAGGTACACACATATGAATGAATTATATAATTAAGGTATTAAAACACATATACACATGCACACACACAAGCACATACCTACATATACACATATACATTCACATACACACACATACACATAGAGTTATACATATACATGCATATACATATACACACACATACACATGCACATGCACATACTCATACACACATATACATTTATACATGCACATGCACATACATACATATACACACACATACACATGCACATACATACATATACACACACATACATATGCACTTAGTTACACACATATGAATGAATTATATAATTAAAGTATGAAAACACATCTACACATGCACACACACATGCACATACCTACATATACACATATACATGCACATACACACACATACACAAAGAGTTATACATATAATATACACACACATACACATGCACATGCACATACTCATACACACATATACACTTATACATGCACATGCACATACATACATATAGACACACATACACATGCACATACATACATATACACACACATACATATACACTTAGGTACACACATATGAATGAATTATATAATTAAAGTATTAAAACACATATACACATGCACACACACATGCACATACCTACATATACACATATACATGCACATACACACACATACACATAGAGTTATACATATACATGCATATACATATACACACACATACACATGCACATGCACATACTCATACACACATATACACTTATACATGCACATGCACATACATACATATACACACACATACACATGCACATACATATACACTTAGGTACACACATATGAATGAATTATATAATTAAAGTATTAAAACACATGCTTAATATAAACAATAATAACAATCAATAGAACAAAACTCTTCATTACTTAATACCATACACACAATTCAAAACATAACTGAAATGAAAAATATATAGATAAAATATATATATATATATATATCAATGTAAATACATATAATCCAATGTCATAATCAACTAAAATCCTAATCATCATCATCATGATCATCATCATCATCAGCAGCATCATGATCATCCTGATCTTCCTCATCCTCATTGTCATGATCACCCTGTGACGATCGAGATCGTCCCTCCTGTGTTTGTCTCTCCACCTCATCCATATTTGTCTCCCCATAATACTCCTATATTACATATAACAAACATAAATCAATAAAATAATTAAAACATTCATAACAACAAAATAATTATATAAAATTTAAAAATACTCACAAAGGCATCAGAATGACCTTGTATATACTCGCCCAAACGACGATATCCAAAATGTGAAGCATATTCGATCTCGTGTTTCATAGTATATCGGCCATAATCCTTTCACTGCAATGAAACAAATAAGAAACATTAGTTTCTTGCATTTTAACTAAAATAAAAAGTATACTCACAATAACACATATACTTACAAACGTAGCTACAAAACCATTATGGCCCATTTGGCCTAAGTGCGATGTGTGGCCCGACTCCACTCTCTTCTTTGCAGCAGCCTGTTTATTCAAGAAAAAAATACATAAATTAAATGTAAAAAATTACTAAAATATATAAAAATTATAAATATAAACTATCAATTTGTGTACCTTCTGCTGAGGAAATGACTCCTGAAGACGTAGCTGTCTACGAAAAAACTGCCACGACTTAGGTGGTATGTTAGCTCGCCTCTTATTTTTTTCGACCATACAATATCTCCTGTTAATTTAATCTCAAACAGAAAAAAAAGTCAGAATACATACACATATATACACACACATACACATACATACATATAACATATACGTACATATAACATAAACACACATATAAATATCCACATATATATGTACACACACATGCATGCATATACACTCATTCATACAAAATACATGCATTTATCCCACAATAATATGTAGTTGTGTATATGTGAAAATGTGTGTATGTGTAAATGTGTATATGTGAATATGTGTGTATGTGTAAATATGTAAATGTGAATTTTTTATTTATGTACATAATCAAATTATTAATATCAAATACCATTATTTGTAGATTCTGATCAATCAGATGGAACTCCACCACCGTTTGCTCATCGTGCAACGACTTTATACTGTAAGTATATGAAATATTTAATTTTAACTATATTTGATGGATACATAACTTATATTTTTTTTATGTTTCTTATGATGTGCAGATTCTGAACAATCAAAGGGTACTCCACCACCTCCTACCCATGCAACGACTTCACATGTGTCCTTCGATAGGAATTATGATGAATTTTACTATCAAGAGCATATTATATGTTGGTGTAACTCTTGTTATGGCACGTATCGAAGACCACGATTGGAATGTATTCAACATGAGGCAGAGTATGGTACTTTTGAGCATGCACCATCACCTAGTCAACATGATAATGCTTGGGTATGTATTTTCTATATATATTAATGTCATTATTTTATTTAAAAACCATGTATAAAATCAAATTATTATTGATATACATGAATACTTGCTCGATGATGATGATGATGATGATTTTTCTCATAATGTTAATATACCTCGTACACGTCATGGACTTGCTATTCATCAATTACAAGTAGAGGTTTCTAGAAATCCTCTACCTCCTGGTTTAGAGAATGAAACGGCTGGAGCTTATCCATTGCCAGCTCGTGATCGTTCTTTAGTACAAACATATTATAGAAGAAGATATGGAGGATGGAATAGAGGACCACTTCCTTTAGATGGAGAGGTTTTCAACTTTTGGGTTAATCGCTATATGATTGCTCCATCCACTATTACTAATGCTGGTCGTGGTCTCTTTATTGTAGAGGATTTGTATGTGCCTCCGAACTTTGAAGTCACTCTTATGTCATTTTGTGGTCCTATATATGGATGGGGAGATTGGCATCAACTTTCACGTTATGTTCAAAGCATGAGTACTTATGGAATATGCTTGAACGCAGCATCCCTTATTAGTAGAAGGATTTTACATGCAGAAAATGAAAGATTATATATTGATGGAAGACCTTACACACATGGAAATATAGCAGGTTTAATAAATAGTAGTCGAGGGTTACATAATAGTTCAAGGACTAATCGCACATTTGAGGAGCGTGAAAATAGTCATGAATCACCATACATGAGTAGAGATGTATCAAGATACATAGTTGTCAATGCTATTACTACATTACATGCTGGTGATGAACTGTTAGTGAATTATGGATGGCGTAGACCTATAAGAGCACCTTTTAGCTAGAGAGAATAAAAATTTTCTATCCATATTTAATAAGTTATATACTTAATTTTATATTTGAAGTTTAATTTTTATTCATTTATGGAATACTAATGAGTTTTATTTATATGTGTAGATTCCAACGTATGATGTTCATTAAATTCGTCCACAGCATTCACAATTACCAGTAAGACCTCATTTATCAGAAGCTTCCATGAGGAGGCTACGCAAAAATAATCCTGTGCAATATGCAAAGTTGAAAGATCTATATTCAAAAGACGATAAAGTACAAGATTTGTGTGACAATGATGAAGATGATGGCATGGCAGATTTTATTGAGGATTGGTATCAAAATGACATTGAGAGCATGGATATTTCTAAAAATGAGAAATATCTTCGAGAGGAATGTCTAAAGCATGTATATGAAGGAAGTCGTTTGACACGACTAAATGCGAGCTTACTTATTCTCAACCTTCAAAATCGTTTTGGATGGAGTAATGTATCTGTTTCGACACTATTAAGGAATAGATTTCAATTTTCTATCTATTTATATATATATATGCATATATATATATATATATATATATATATATATATATATATATATATATATATATATATATATATATATATATATATATATATACATGCAGGTTTTTATTCTTACTTTAGATAAGGTAAGAACAAGAACTTCAATTGAATGGAAACTTTTTGTCTGCGCATCTTTTAAAACTATTAATGCCTCTTTCCAAATATTCGCAATGGTGACCTGGATGAGTCGCATGCACAGAGGTTACTCAAGAGACAGCAATCTCATTATAATGGAGTAGTCCACTTTGTATCCTAAAGTTCAGATGCTCATCATTGACATGCAAGAGGTTTACTGCATACCCGAGAAATCCTGCTCTATCTTGAGTAACCTCTGTGCATGGGATTCATCCAGGTCACCATTATATGAACATATGTGTGAATTGACAGGATACAATTGTTTGGATGGCAGGATACGATTGTTTGGATGGCGGGATAGGATTGTTTGTTTTGGAGGATATGAATGATTTGTCGATTCACACATATGTTCAGTTTGAAAGTGTGAATTGACAAATCATTCAATGAAGGTACATACTTCATATCATCCAAAACAAACAATTGTATCCTGCCATCCGAATTTTGCGTAAATATTTTGAAAGATGCATTAATAGTTTTAAAAGATGCACGGACAAAAAGTATCTATTCAATTCAAGTTCTTGTTCTTACCTTATCTAAAGTAAGAATAAAAACCTACATGTATATATGTATATATATTTATTTACCTTTTTTTAATATATCTTTTTTTGATAAACTTACAGGTTATTATCTGAAAAGTTTTTACCAAGTCAGAATATTCTTCCTACCTCACATGATGAAATGAAGAAGATAATCAACAATCTATCTTGGTATAGATTATCAATGTATACATGCATGTCCTAACAATTGTATTTTATATAGAGGTGAATATGCAGACTCTTTGACATGTCCCAAATGTCAATCTCCTCGATATAAGGGTGAAGAAGGTAAAATCCCGAAAAAGGTATTGAGACATTTTCCATTGGCTTCACGGATTAGACATATGTTTCTGAGCCCCGGATTATCAAAGCTTTTGACTTGAGGACATGATCACAAAAGTACTGAGGGAATAATCAGAATCCCTCATGATAGTGTTTCTTTTCAGCATATTGATTCTACATGGCCTGAATTTGCACAAAATCCACAGAATCTAAAGTTAGGAGTTGCACTAGATGGGGTTAATCCATTCTCCATGAAATCCAGTAAATGGTCAACATGGCCAGTGGTAGTCATAAACTACAATCTTCCGCCATATCTTAGCATTAAAAAGGAACATTTAATGCTTTCACTTTTAATCCCAGGCAAAAGACAAGTTAAAGATATGAATGTATATCTTGCTCCTCTCATTGACGATCTTCAAGAGTTATGGAGAGGTATTAATGTCATTGATGTATCGAAAAGCATCAATGAAATACATATCACGATTTTCCTGTATATGGCGTTTGTTCAGGTATTGATGTAATTTTTTTATTCAATATGCATGTAAATAAATATGATTTAATCTAATTATATTTTTATCATTTTCCATGATGCAGGAATATCTATTAAGGGTTATAAAGCTTTTCCATATTGTGGTGATTGGTTGAGATCAATCTATAGTAAGAATCTCAACAAAAATATTTATCTTCGACATCGACGATTCTTGCCTGATGATCATCCATTAAGATCTAAAAGAGAAGCGATACATTTTAATGGAAAGCTTGAAAGAGGCCAGTATCCAAAACCTATGACGCTTATGGATTGGTATAAAAAATGGACAGATGGACCTCTGATAGATCGAGAAGCAGAAATCTTCAGTGCTGATTCATAATGAGTATGTGAACAGAGGTAAAGGGAAATTGGCACTCACAGAGAACATATCAATATGGTATTCTTTGGATTATTGGAAAGAGTTAAAAGTATGTCATCTTCTTGATCCTATGCATATATTCAAAAATATTGGTTATTCACTATGGCAGCATCTTCTTGGACTAAAAGATACCACAGCATCAAGGAATGATTTGAAAGATCAAAAATCCAAACCAAAGTTATGGCCAGTTTTTGATAGACATCGACAAGAAATGACTTATGCATCTGCTCCTTGGGTACTTACAACAAAAGAGATACAGACTATCAACAATAGAATTCAATTGATCAAGACTCCTACAGGATATGGACCATCGTTTCAAAACATGTTTACTATGGATGATAAGAGCTTATCTGGGTTAAAGACCCATGACTCACATAATTTTTTGAAACATATTTTACCTTTGGTTATCGATGTATGTACAACGAAACGAGTACGAGATGTGATCTATCTTCTTGGATCACTTATAAGGTAATTATGATACTTTTATATTTAACATGTATGAATATTGGATATCTTTTATTTTTTAATTAACTTTTTTATAATTGTTTTTATGATTTGTATAGGTGGATTACATCCAAAGAGATCGTTAGAAATTTGATCCCACAAGAAAAACGTGAATGCAAAGAGCTACTATGTTTGATGGAAAAAGAACTTCCTACTTTTTTTTTGATCTTCAGGTTCATTTACTAGTCCATCTTGTAGATGAGATAGAGATTGCTGGTGTTGTCAACACTCCATGGATGTTTTGGGTCGAGCGATTTTTGGGAATACTAAAAGGTTACGTGCGACAAAGAGCAAAACCAGAAGGATCCATGGCAAAGGGTTGGATGCTTGAAGAGTGCATGTATTACGTTAGTGAGTACCTTGAAAGAGTTCATGAAGAAGCTCCACGTGCATGGACCAACGAGTCTTCTTCCAAAATAACAGATGAGGTATTATCAGGTAAGGGGGTTCCATTCTTATTTACATTTCAAGAAAGAAATGATGTTTCTACTTTTGTAGCATATAATAGCGAATGCATGCAAGCATTCCTTAGCGAGTACGAGGAACTTCAAAGTCTAAAAGGTGAAAAAACAAAAGATCTAGACGTAATCTCGATAATAATGAGATTACAGATATACCTTCTTCGAAGTAAAAGGCGAAAAAACAAAATATCTAGACGTAATCTTGATAATAATGAGATTATAGATATACCTTCTTTCATGGATTGGCTATATAGTCGTTTGCAATGCGCCAATGCAAATAATGAAGAAATCTCAGATGAGCAAAGAGAGTTAATGATAGGTTGTGAACAAAAGGTAATTTTATTAAAATATATATTTTATTTTTTTCATGTATGTATGTTAGTTTCTATTTACTAATTGAATTTATTTTGCAGGCTCGAATGTTCACTAATATGTGGGCTTTTGGACAGCATATTAGAATCAAAGCCATTGATTCTTTACGTAAAATAGAGGATTCTAGTATTGTTGCTTGTTTCAAGCAACTATCACGTGCACATTCAAACAGGTAGAAAAAAGTTTATATATTTTTTTTAGAGTTAGTTATTTTTTTAAGCACCTAATAATGGGACGTTTTTGTTATTATATATTTTGATAGGTCATTTTGAAGGTTGACTGGTATCGAGCGGAGTATAAAGGTAGTAATTCTACGATAAGAAAGGAATTATCTAGGTTTTGGGAAATTGATTCTTCCAAGGTAATGCGATCTACTAAAGAACCATATATTCTTCCTAGGCATATTGAACAAGCATTTTTTTATAAAAACCCAGATGCTCATCCTTTTCAAGTCATTCATGTGCAACCTAGAGGTAGGTCATTGTTTGAACAGTTTATTGTTAAAGAGATTGAAGAAAGTCCTCTTAATGATTCAGCATCAGATACTGATACATCAACATCTGGAATAGAAATTAGACTCATTATACGTGATAATGATACTTATCTTTTTGATGAAGAGGATAATTCTCTACATGCTGATTCTACTAATGAGGAAGAGGAATTACCAGAAATAGATATTAATCCACCAATAGATGATGTGATTCATGAGAACATAGATTTAACAATAGAAGAAATAAATGAAATCAATAAGGATAATGAAGATGAGACTATATTGATGTCTTACCAAAATGATGGCAATAATGAAAACATATGAGCAGATTAGATAGTAAATTCTACTCTAGTTATCGATCAATAACTTGAAGCTTCTGAATGGATATCAGATAATAGGTTTTTTTTATTAACTTGAATAACGATGAATCCTACTAGAGAGATGAAATCATGTTCTTCTAAGTTAGAACATGAAGCTTGGGGGTATGCCTAATTATTTTATATATAGCTTTATCTTTGAGGAGTAAATTTTTATCATGTATGTATGCATATGTGTGTGTATCATGTGTATTATATGTATACATATGTTAGTATGCATATATATGTATTTCATGTATATGTATGTGTTTGCATGTGTGTGATATATGTATACATGTGTTAAATATGCATATGTGTATATATGCATATGCATTTATGTAAAATATTCATGTATTCATGTACGTAATATATGCAAGTGTTTATAATTGTGTACATGTTTATATGTATATGTGTCTATGTGTAAATATGTACATGTAAATATGTATGCATGTATATATATGTTTATGTGTGCATGTAGGCATGTACATGTATGTGTAAATATGTACATGTAAATATGTTATTATGTATATATATATATATATATATATATATATATATATATTTATGTGTGCATTTAGGCATGTATGTGTGATGCATAATATATCTACTCCAGTTTATATTTATGTACCCTATCTACATGATGTGTATATATCTTTACATATATTATGATCCTCGTTGATTGGAGTAGCTATATATAGAGGCATAAGATTGGGAGGAGAGACATCTCTCTAGTAGGACGTCAGAGGTGTACATACACTTCAAACATATGGCTAAAAGGTTGAATTAGAGTTTTTAAATTAGGGATTTCAAAACCCTAATATCGAGATTAGTGTTCTCTCTCTCTCTCTCTCTCTCTCTCTCTCTCTCTCTCTCTCTCTCTCTCTCTCTCTCTCTCTCTCTCTCTCTCTCTCTCTCTCTCTCTCTCTCATATACATACATACCGTGCATTGTCGCGACGATGAGCCATAAGTGTCCGCATCTCTTTTAAACACCACTTAAGCGACCACCCTGTCCCAAACTCCGTCTCAAGTGAACTGAGCACGTACTTTTTATCCCTCTTATCATGCTCATTACAAAAATAAAAGACATAATATATATAAAACATAAGATATATATTTCAATTTATATATAAAACTTTTACTTACTTCCACCGTAAGTGGATAAAGCGAAGGTAAGAGTCGCATAGTGCGCACATTCTCCTCTTGAACTCCAATCCATTTCCTATGTATACAATGTTCCCCTATGGCTCTATGTCGCACTGTAGTCCTAACGTGCCTATGCATGTCCTCATAGGCAACATCTCTGCTTTGCTATCACGTGCTGGAGTCGGTATAGGTGTCCTGAAAATAGATAGATAGAAATAAATAAAAATATGTGTTATAATATCATTAAAAAAGTTTATGAAAAAAAAATACCTATGAGCAGATAGCTCTCTTCCTGCGTGTGGAGCCGCACAAGAGCCCTCGTCTGATCGCGTAAGCATCTGGATCGTATAATCCAGCTCCTCATCAGACATCTCTGCGTAGTCCCGCATTATGGCCCCTAGAGTACCTGACCGAACTCTTGCTCTCATAAGACTTTTTATGAGAGTGAGTTTCGCCGTTCTCTCTCTACTGGGATCCATAATACCTAACATATTAAACAAAATGGTTAGAAATCAATATATATATGTGTATGTGTGTGTATGCATGTGTATGTGTGTGTATGCATCATTATGTGTGTAAGTGTCTATGTGTGTTTGTGTGTGTGTATATGTGTGTATGTGTGTGTCTGTGTATGTGTGTGTGTCTATGAGTGTGTATGTGTTTATGTGTATGTATGTATCTATGTGTGTGTATGTGTCTATGTGTGTATGTGTATGCATGTATGTATGCATATATGTGTGTATGCATGTGTATGTGTGTGTATGCATCATTATGTGTGTATGTGTCTATGTGTGTATGTGTGTATGTATATGTGTGTGTTGTGTATGTGTATGTGTGTGTGTATATGAGTGTGTATGTGTTTATGTATATGTATGTATCTATGTGTGTGTTTATGTGTCTATGTGTATGCATGTATGTATGCATATGTGTGTGTATGCATATGTATGTGTGTGTATGCATCATTATGTGTGTCTATGTATGCATGTGTATGTGTGTATGCATCATTACGTGTGTATGTGTCTATGTGTGTATGTGTGTGTGTATATGTGTTTGTATGTGTGTATGCATGTGTATGTGTGTATATGCATCATTATATGTGTAAGTGTCTATCTGTGTTTGTGTGTGTGTATATGTGTGTGTGTGTGTCTATGTGTATGTGTGTGTGTCTATGAGTGTGTATGTGTTTATGTGTATGTATGTATCTATGTGTGTGTATGTGTCTATGTGTGTATGTGTATGCATGTATGTATGCATATATGTGTGTATGCATGTGTATGTGTGTGTATGCATCATTATGTGTGTATGTGTCTATGTGTGTATGTGTATGTGTGTGTTGTCTATGTGTATGTGTGTGTGTATATGAGTGTGTATGTGTTTATGTATATCTATGTATCTATGTGTGTGTATGTGTCTATGTGTATGCATGTATGTATGCATATGTGTGTGTATGCATATGTATGTGTGTATGCATCATTATGTGTGTCTATTTATGCATGTGTATGTGTGTATGCATCATTAGGTGTGTATGTGTCTATGTGTGTATGTGTGTGTGTATATGTGTTTGTATGTGTGTATGCATGTGTATGTGTGTGTATGCATCATTATGTGTGTAAGTGTCTACGTGTGTTTGTGTGTGTATATATGTGTGTGTGTGTGTCTATGTTTATGTGTGTGTGTGTTTATGAGTGTGTATGTGTTTATGTGTATGTATGTATCTATGTGTGTGTATGTGTCTATGTGTGTATGTGTATGCATGTATGTATGCATATGTGTGTGTATGCATGTGTTTGTGTGTGTATGCATCATTATGTGTGTATGTGTCTATGTGTGTATGTGTGTATTTATATGTGTGTGTTGTCTATGTGTATGTGTGTGTGTATATGAGTGTGTATGTGTTTATGTATATGTATGTATCTATGTGTGTGTATGTGTCTATGTGTGTATGTGTATGCATGTATGTATGCATATGTGTGTGTATGCATATGTATGTGTGTGTATGCATCATTATGTGTGTCTATGTATGCATGTGTATGTGTGTATGCATCATTACGTGTGTATGTGTCTATGTGTGTATGTGTGTGTGTATATGTGTTTGTATGTCTGTATGCATGTGTATGAGTGTGTATGCATCATTATGTGTGTAAGTGTCTATGTGTGTTTGTGTGTGTGTGTGTGTCTATGTGTATGTGTGTGTGTTTATGAGTGTGTATGTGTTTATGTGTATGTATGTATCTATGTGTGTGTATGTGTCTATGTGTGTATGTGTATGCATGTATGTATGCATATGTGTGTGTATGCATGTGTATGTGTGTGTATGCATCACTATGTGTGTATGTGTCTATGTGTGTATGTGTGTAGGTATATGTGCGTGTTGTCTATGTGTATGTGTGTGTGTCTATGAGTGTGTATGTGTTTATGTATATGTATGTATCTATGTGTGTGTATGTATCTATGTGTGTATGTGTATGCATGTATGTATGCATAAGTGTGTGTATGCATATGTATGTGTGTGTATGCATCATTATGTGTGTCTATGTATGCATGTGTATGTGTGTATGCATCATTACCTGTGCATGTGTCTATGTGTGTATGTGTGTGTATATGTGTGTGTGTCTATGTGTATGTGTGTGTGTTTATAAGTGTGTATGTGTTTATGTGTATGTATGTATCTATGTGTGTGTATGTGTCTATGTGTGTATGTGTATGCATGTATGCATGCATATGTGTGTGTATGCATATGTATGTGTGTGTATGCATCATTATGTGTGTCTATGTATGCATGTGTATGTGTGAACGCATCATTACGTGTATGTGTCTATGTGTGTATGTGTGTGTGCATGTGTGTGTGTCTATGTGTATGTGTGTGTGTCTATGAGTGTGTATGTATTTATGTGTATGTATTTATCTATGTGTGTGTATGTGTATGCATGTATGTATGCATATATGTGTGTATACATATGTATGTGTGTGTATGCATCATTATCTGTGTATGTGTGTGTGTATACATTATGATAGTGTATGTAAACATGTGCATTATGTATGCATATAAGTATGTATGTATGCATATGCATATGCATTATGTATGCATATGCATATGCATTATGTATGCATATGCATATGCATTATGTATGCATATGCATATGCATTATGTATGCATATGCATATGCATTATGTATGCATATGTGTGTGTATGCATATGCATGTAAGTATGTACGTATGCATATGTGTGTGTATGCATATGCATGTAAGTATGTATGTATGCATATGCATATGCAATATGTATGCATGTATGTGTATGTGTGTGTATGCATATATGTGTGTGAATGTGTGTGGTGAATGTGTGTGTACATGTGTCTGTATGTGTGTATGCATGTGTATGTGTGTGTATGCATCATTATGTGTGTATGTGTGTGTATGTGTGTGTGTGTCTATGTGTATGTGTGTGTATCTATGAGTATGTATGTGTTCATGTGTGTCTATGTGTCTATGTGTCTATGTGTGTATGTATCCATGTGTGTGTATGTATCTATGCATGTGCATTATGTATGCATGTAAGTATGTATGTACATTGTATGCATATGCATATGCATTATGTATGCATATGTATGCATGTATGTGTTTATGTGTGTATGTCTCTCTATGTGTGTGTGTATGCATATATGTGTGTGTATGTGTGTATGTGTGTGTATATGTGTCTGTATGTGTGTATGCATGTCTATGTGTGTGTATGCATGTGTATGTGTGTATGTGTCTATGTGTGCATGTGTGTGTGTCTATGTGTATGTGTGTGTACCTATGAGAGTGTATGTGTTTATGTGTGTATGTGTCTATGTGTGTGTATGTGTTTATGTGTGTATGTGTATGCATGTATGTATGCATATGTATGTGTATGCATGTGTATATGTGTGTATGGATCATTATGTGTGTATGTGTCTATGTGTGTATGTGTCTATGTGTGTATGTTCTATGTGTGCATGTGTTTGTTTATATGTGTGTGTATGTGTGTGTGTCTATGTGTATATGTCGCTACGCGTCTATGAGTGTGTATGTGTTTATGTGTGTGTATGTGTCTATGTGTGTGTATGTGTGTATGTGTGTATGTGTCTATGTGTGTGTATGCATGTATGTATGCATAGGTTTGTGTATGTGTGTGTATGCATTATGTATGCATATGTGTGTGTATGCATTATGTATGTGTATGTATGCATATGCATTATGTATGCATATGTATGCATGTATGTGTATGTGTGTGTATGTCTCTCTGTGTGTGTGTGTGTATGCATATATGTGTGTGTATGTGTGTGTGTATATGTGTGTCTATGTGTGTATGCATGTGTATGTGTGTGTATGCATCTTTATGTGTGTATGTGTCTGTGTGTGTATATGTGTGTGTATATGTGTGCGCGTCTATGTGTGTGTATGTGTGTGTGCGTCTATGTGTATGTGTGTGTGTCTATGAGTGTGTATGTTTGGATGTGTGTGTGTGTATGAATGTGTGTCTATGAGTGTGTATGTTTGGATGTGTAAGTGTATATGTGTGTCTATGTGTGTGAATGCATCATTATGTGTGTCTATGAGTGTGTATGTTTGGATGTGTGTGTGTATATGTGTGTCTATGTGTGTATGCATGTGTATGTGTGTGAATGCATCATTATGTGTGTATGTGTCTACGTGTGTATGTGTGTGTATATATGTGTGTATGTGTGTGCACGTCTACGTGTATGTGTGTGTGTCTATGAGTGTGTAATTTTTGCTCCAAACCGGATAGCATATCTATGCCCATTTTCATCATTTTGACCTACAGCCCATCCTATTCCAATAGGACTTGTATCTACTGTAAGAATTATAGGTTTTCCACTAGTAAAATCTGCCCTTTTTAGGACAGGAGCCTGAATGAGCAGATTTTTCAATGACTCCATAGCTTTAGTATGTTTTTCAGTCCAAAAAAACTTTTGTATTTTTCTTGCACATACACACACCTGCATACATACTTCCACACACATCTAGAAACAACATTATCATACCAAATTTCATTCAGAGATAGGTCCCCATATTTTCTATGTACAAGACTTGAAATCGTCTATAAGGACTATTCACTATACACACATACATACACACATATAACCATGAACAGAAACATAATATATACATGCAAGCATCACACATACATCCAAACATACACATGTAAATACATACATACATACATAAATGCAAGAATACAAGAGTACAAACATACACATATGCAAGCATCACACATGCACACATATATACATACGCACATACATATTACATACATACATGCAAGAATACAAGAATTCAAGAATTTGTGCACTTGCAACCCAACATGGTTGGAATGTACATCATTTGGACATTAAAACTAAATTTTTGAATGGTGAATTACATGAAGAAGTGTATGTTTTTCAGCCCAATGGTCATGTGTAGAAAGGGCACGAAAACAAAATGTGCAAGTTGAAAAAGGCATTATATTGTTTGAAGCAAGCACCACGTGCTTTCTTTGAAAAGATACATGCCTACTTGATTGCACATGGTTTTGAGAGCAGTCCAACTCAGATCACCTTATATGTTAAGCGTAAAAATGATGTGTGTCTTATCATTGTTCTCTATGTTGATGCCATGCTACTCACTAGTGCTAATGAGAAGCATATTGCTAATGTTAAGGCTGATTTGCATGCCTCAACCTAAAAAGGTTTTGCAAGTACCACTTGATATAAAAGGGCTTCAATTTTGTTGATGAGAATAGACCTTGTTCTTGGTGATGTTGAGTAGTGGTAGCACATTATAAGCCAAATTCTCTTAGTACGCCGCATCCAGTTGTAACATTTGTCTCATTTTGTATGGTTCTTCCCAATGAGGAAGCCACTTGCCTCACAATTGTGTGTATAATTGTGGTCTATGTAAGGGAACAAGCATACGAATCTATAATTTGTTATTCCGTATTTTTTTTGTGAACTTCCTTTTTTTTTAATTTGTGTCTCCTCCAACTACTTTGCTACCTCTAGTCAAATTTTTGCCAATTTTTTGAGTGCTAATAGTATAAGAGAAACCCTAGGATCCTTTCTTACATGCATAGATCTTGTCTAGGGAGAATCACATAAAAACTCAAAGGGCTCAATAGGAATTATTCCATAGACCAGTTGAAAAGGTGAGTGGCCTATGTTTTCTCTGCGTGCCAACCTGTAGCCTATAGTGTGCCTAGATAAGAAGTGCCCCAAGTACTACCCTTTAATATACATTTCTTTCTTAGCATCCCTATCATTATTTTATTTGTGAATCTCCTTGTCCATTGGACCTTGAATAATATACACAGGAAGTACTATGGAGATCCTTGTACTTGTTAAAAACTTCATACAAAAAATTATTAACAATGTGTATTTCTTGATCTATTTTATTTGAGGACCCGGCTAATCCGTTGGCCCTTGGATAATATGCACAGGAAGTGCTATGGAGATCCTTGTACTTCTTTAAAAACTCATACAAAATGTTATTAACAAAGTGGACATTTCAAGTGGACAAAATGTTACTACACATTTCAAGTGGACAACCAAAGTTGCAAAAAATCTTGATATACACAAAATCAGCAGTTGTTTGGGCTATGAAATCTAGAGAAGCAATAGCCTCGACACACTTTGTAGCATAGTGAATGGCAACTAGAAAATACTAATCCTATCTTGGAAAGGACGCATGATAGATAGGCCCTATAAAATTTAACCCCCACTTCCCAAATGGTTGCCATGATGTGGAGATGACCGATGAATTTCGTCTCTACTTTGTGGAATTTTGACCACATCTTTGAGAGACATCACATGCCTAAGCCCTTTCCTCTACATCTCTAACTAATGTTGGCCACCATAAACCCACATCTAGGATTATATGGCTCATAACATGGTCAGGGAGGTGCCCACCACCTGGTCCATCATGTGCCATCTCAATGATGTGTGTTGCCTCCTCTCATGCACTTCCTAAGAAGATTATCCTTACAATCTCTATATAGTTTACCTTCAATACATGTAAAAGGAGTGCAATTTATTAGCAACCTCTTCCTTTGTGCAAAAATAGCTTTATCTGGATACTTAAGAATCTTGAAAAAATCTCTGATATCATAACACCAGCCTTGTGCTTTAACTATGAATAGCTCAACATCCGAGAATTCATCTTCCCTTCATGATTAATTGTACACCTAGAAGGTAATGGTGGCATTTTTGGACCGTGTTGAGCTAGAACCTAGTTCATATATGTTTGTACATTACTCAAATTATATTGAAATGACTTCCATATTCGTTGATTCTATAAAAAAATTTTTATTGATTATTTTATAGAGATTTATTATTGGAATAAAGAGATAAATTAGATAAGGGATCTTCAAGAGCAAATATTTGGATATTTTTTTGTTGCATGATCTTACATATGTACACACACACAGAGTAATAAATCTGATAACACATGGAAACGAGGTTGCATGCACTCTAGCCTCAAGAGATTTTATGGAAATTATAGCCTAACATATCAATAACATGCAAACAAAAACTGGAGATGAACTTCCTTTGTACTTAGCTAGTTTCAGTTTCAAAAAATCATTTTCATTGAAAATCAAGAAAATAACTTCCACTAGTTAAAAAGCATCGTTTACACGATTTACATAGATTGTTTTATGATAACCTAATCCATGTGAGATTCAAAATAGTTCGACTGTCTTTGGTTTTTTTTTCTACTTATTTGATATGACTGGATTATCATTGGAACAAGCATTTGAGTTGCATTGATATGACCCCCATGTCTATTTTCATAATACTGATTCTGTGATGCAACCGAAAAAACTTAAAATCAAGAAAAACAAAAGAAGTTATGTATGTACCAATACTATCCTCAATATATGAGAAATAAAAGAAAATTTTAACCAAGAGCCTTGAAATTATTGAGTGTCCTTCCAATGTATAGAAATCCTCTTGCCTGAAAATTTTTGCATCGAGTATAATTTCTCCTCAAGGATTTAATAATAAAAATGTTATGATCATTATAGCTATATGTACCTTATTTCATTGAAAAGTAAAGTATAGTATTCCAAAATATAGTATGCCTGTTTTGAATTTAACGAATCTGCATTACATATTGATGTTAGTTCTTCAAACATTCCCTAATTTCTGTGGTAGCATCTTTCTATCATCGTCTCGATAAGAAATCGTCACCACACTCAGAACTCGTGTAGAAAGGAAGACGAACCGCCATGTTGAGCACCCCGACCGAACGGTGAGAGGAATTCTTTACGCTGAAACTCACTACATGCCACGAGGGGAAGGAACACACAATGGCTATTAGAGGTATCACGGCGGTCCCTATCATCGTCAGACGACTTCTACAGGAACTTGAACGTCTGTCTTCACAAAAGAGGCGGATAACTATGAAAGATGCAGATGATGATGATGATGAAGTTGCAGAGAATGAGGGAGGGAGGGGAAGATCAAGGATGAAGGATGGATGATTCGCCCACTGCAAGTCCAAGGAGCTGATGTTCCCGTCGGAATCGATGAGCGAGTCAGCGCGCACACTACCGAATTGGGGCTGCTCAGAGGCTGCGATAAGGGCATCCGCTCTCTGGCATGGACCTGCTAGCCAAGCTACAGCATAGTATCGTGCGTGCCGATGGTCCAGCTTGAAGCTCAAATCTTCCGCCGAGATTAACCTCACTTGTATTGCATTACCTTGGACAACGCCCATCTCTCTCTCTCTCTCTCTCTCTCTCTCTCTCTCTCTCTGTGCGTGTGTGCTGCCTGGTGATTGTTTCTCTTGCTTTGTCGGGGAAAGCACTTGGCAAACAAGAATGCAGTTATATGTATTTGGAATGGCTCTCGACCAGCAGGACGTAGATCATTTCGATGTTGAAGACGCGAACCTTCCGTGCGGGCTAAAGACTGAGAACAGGAAGTATCGTTTCTGTCGCAGAATCTTCGTGGTCTTCCGCGTTGTGTGCGCTGGAGTAATTTAACGAAACTTCCCTTCAGTCTTTGAGAAACGTGTTCGCTGGCAGAAAACGAGAGAAACGTGTTCCTGAAGTCGTGATTTAGTTCACACTATGGTTTGGGTTACATGAATTAATGTCCTTGAATGTCGTTTATGGTCTTTTGTGATTTTGAATTTAACAGTAGCATCAGAAAGAGGACATCTTTTGACGGAGAGAAGTGTACGTATGCTCAATGTCTCACTTTCATGAAGCACCACTCGAGTTTGAGAAGATCATGTATGTCAAAGTTCCTCACTCAAGAGCACATGAATGGTTGGAATTATAGGGACGATTAAAAAAATGTGATTAAGCTATAAATAGGTTGGCATATCATTTGTGCCTTCAACATTTTGTATGAGGGCCCCATCATTGCAATCTTTGAGAGAACTCAGATGATGTATGCGTATGTTTGTTACAAAAAGGCATTTGAGAGGAAGTTCTTATATGAAATTCTTTTAAAGCTAATGAGTGAGAGAGAGAGAGAGTGTGTGTCTGTGTGTCAGAGACAAAACTGCACTCGGTCCTCCATGGATATACCTTCTTCCTTTGTTCTAGAAGTTTCAAGAAGGGTACTTTGTAATACAAACATCCTTAATTACAAACTTATCATGGAAGTGAAAACAAGTAGGGCCAAGAAAACACATGGATCAAAAACAAACAAGTAGAGGCACAAGGCAAGACTTTTCAAAGTGCATGCAAGCAAACTCAAAGGACCAGTACTTCATAGAAGAAGCCAGGGAAGAAAGAGCCGATTGAAAGTTATTTGTATTAAAAAAGAAGGGACAAATGCACATACATAAATGCATGCACACATATATCCATATATACACATATTTCACATGCATACTTATACCTACATCCATACGTACCACACATCCATATATTCATCATACATACCTACATATACATACCCACATACATACATACCTATTGACATGCATGCGTAAACATATACATAAAAAAATACATTTTATACACACATACATACATACATAAACATGCCTACATACATATATACATAAACATGCCTACATGCATACATACATGCATATATAAACATACATACACATACATCCATACATACATACATACATACATACACAAACATGCATACATACATACATAAAAAGATACATACATACATACATACATGCATGCATACACAAACATGCATACATACATATATAGCACATAAACATAGATGGATACATATAACATTAAAGAACATGCGAACACACATACATACTTACATACACACAAAAACATATATGCATACATACATACATACAAATATTAATAGAGACATACATACAAACATGCATGCATACAGATGTAAATATGTACATATATACACAAACAAATATATATTTATTTATTTATCTATTTATTTATTTATTTATCTATTCAAAAAGAAACATCTAGTCTTCTTGCATATGATTGCACTATCTTGAAGAATACTATCTATCCCAACAAGAACCATTGCAGCTAGGCTTACATTTATGGAGAAATTTTTCTTTGTATACCAATGTGTTCCATCTCGTTCGT
>CM035417.1:85474416-85576916 GCA_020310875.1 Ceratopteris richardii | reverse complement strand
ACACTCATTATCACATAATCGGCATCCGAGATGATGCTTAAAATGATGTCTTATTGTCGTTTACAAGGTGTTAATAGGAGAATTGCTTAAGTGATGGGATTTAAGTGGATATTAGAGTATCATATGGTTATTAGGAATGCATTAGGAATGAATAATCATTGTATTACAATAGATGATTTATTTTATTGGTGCTTAATGCTCAAAGTAATTTTAGGATTTCATGTAACTTGTGTTATCAAGATCAACTCATGTATAGGATTTGGGATTGAGAGAGCTTTGTTTTTTCGGTTCCTCTTCGGATTGACATAAGTTCATATAGCTTATGTTATTCCTCATTAGTTTTTGAAAATAGCTTTATATTATGGCTACTAGTCACTAATTCTCTAGGTAGGTTCAATATGTCAATTATTATATACTTACATGTTTATGCTTCTTCATGGAAAGAAGAGCTTGGATCTTGCGTTTGTGAGGTTGAGCTTGAGAGACCATACATCACGGAGATCTCATTTCTTAATGCAAAGGTATCCGACATGGAGCACACACTAAAGATGAACCTCGATGTCATCCAAAAACTGGAGAAGTACCTTCAAATAGAACTTTGCCACAAATGGAGGCTTGGTCTATTGAGCCACCCAGAAGTTAGAATAATAGTATATTACCAATGTCTACCCTTATTCACTTTATGTACTAATGCATATTTTGTAAGGCCCCCATTTTGAGGAGAAGTCAAACGTGCATTACCAATTTAATGGGAATCCCAACTTGCATGTTGGATGAATGTCAAATTGGACTATCCAAGGTATTGTAAGAAAAAGGACTTATCAAAGTCCCCAATAGGGGGTTCTTGAGAAGCCGAGATCAACCATGGTTGGGGTTGTCCAATGGGACGAGCAATGGGGGAGAGCACCCTTGGTGCGATGGTAAAGGGAATATTTCATATGAAAATAAACAATCACTCATATTTTTTAGGGCACTTAAATTGTTCTAAGCCTCGTATGGGGATTATGTAGGTGATGGCCGCCCATGCTGTACTTCCCATGCATAGACATCCATAGAAAGCCACATCTCTTTGTTACCCTATATATACATGACTTCTACACAACCCTAGATATCTAATTGAGTGAGCATATCTATACTTTGTAGCTCTCTATTGACATTTGTCTAGATCACCATTTGTAGCACTTCCTCGACCACAAGCTATCCTCAATCAAAGTTTCTAATCACTCAAGAATAAAGGAAGAGAGAGAAACAAAACATATACAATACAAGAGAAAATTTGACATCGAAGAGGAGACAAGATATGACTAAGAGAAAGAGAAGTTTTGATATTATAGATAATTTGAATCAATCATTACAATAGCTTTGGGAAATAGCTTTTTGATGAATCCTCAACCTCTCGACCACCCCTGAGCTACCATAATCTCATTCACACTCACACTCTCAATCACACTTTCACTTTCACTCTCACTCTCAATCACAAGGTAATTCTTTGATTTTTGGACTCTTCTTGTTTGGCCGAGCAAATCTCTTTCAATGTAGATTTTATCATCCCGAAGCAAGCATGTGATCCAGCAACTATAAAGAAAGTCAACTCTCCCTATGTTGCATGCAAATCTTTTGCAGAAGCATGTGTTTGTAGTAGTCAAGTGCTTTTTTTAACCATAGATATCCAAAAATAAAAGAAAAAAAACAAAAGGTCAAACCCAAAGACATCCATAAGTGTGCATGAAAACAAAAATAGTGAGGAATTAGTTTAAGCTTGTGAGATAGAAAATTTTTCATCTCTTCAATTTGCACAATAGTGTTAGAGATGACCTGGGTCCAAATCTGCCTCCAAGTGTCACTTTTGAGCCTTGCAAGTTTAGACATTCTAGAGAGAATAAAATCAAGGCATTTTCTTATAGTAAACTAAATGTAGATCCTTAAATGAGGTACTTAGAACCTGACTCGTAAAAATTTCACAGAGACATTTTTAATCTCTTATGCATGCTCTACCTTTCTCTGAATTCTTTCATCCTCACATATAATTTTCAACCAAAAAACATGATGTGGATAAGGTTTAGAGAGAGAATATAGAACTTCTCATCCCTAAATTTTATCTACATGCATAAAATGACCTAATTATTCAATCTAAACATTATCCCAACAATTTAATTCCAAGAATTCAAAATGAATTATCTCATTATCGAAAGGGTTATTACACCATTTAAGTTCTACCTTGATAGCACACGGGTGCGCAATGCTTTCGTCTTTGAACTTGCTTTTGGTAGAAAAATTTTGATATTCTAGTATTTTTTATCTTCTCTAGTACTCATGTGTTCTCTTTTTTACATGGTGTCAAAGCCATTACTTAATTATAGTAGATAGGACTACTTTCTAAACTTGCAAGTATATTTTTGTTATCACCATAGTGCATGAGTAATAGCTTCATCTTCTAGTTTTGGTGCATCTAACAATGTTATTCTTGCACCAATTTGCAATCATCCACCTCCATTCATTGAAGGGAAGCTTGATGGAAAAAATTACACACTTGGTAAGTTTAAGAGTTCTATAGTTTTGGACTTTTATGAATTGTTTGAAAATTTCATGGGGCCAATAGGGCCTCATCTAGAGCCAATTTTTGATGGAAGATCCATACTATCTAAATCAAAACCAAATCTCTTCTTCACAAGATAAGTTTATGAGACCATACTCGCCCACGCTGAAGATTTCACATATAGTTTCCCAAAAGCAAACCACATAAGTAAAGACAAATAGAAGGCAACCCCATTGAGCTCAAAGATAAGTTCCCTACAAATTCAACAACATAAATCCTTGTTCCTACAACATTTACATGTTTTTGTCTATTCAAGATATTGATCTTTATATATTGCACATGCACCAAGCATGATCTCAACTTGCCACATTAGATGGACTTTTATGGTAGAAGCCAATGTGCATAACAGACGAGGATCAATCCAGCTAAGAATATACACCGTCTGTTAAATAAGAGGAGGATATTGTTTTGCCTACCAAAAACTGCATTATAAAAAAACATATGAATCCTATATTAAGAATATGGCAACATAAGTCCAAAAGCACCTAGAAGAGATAAAGAGCTGAGATATGGGGAAACTACTAACTTTTAGCAAAAAGCAATAGAGTGCAGACAATTTCCCACACCTACATTGTCATACATATCATTAAAAACATATACATACATTCTTGCACATACCTTCCCACATCTGCACATACGTATCTAGGTCGTGCACATACATACCTACCGATGCATACCTTCCCATACATACCTACACATGCATACCTACCCATGCATACGTACACATACATACCTACCCATACATGTCTACACATACATTGTCGCACATATGAATGAAAGCAAATACATTTGCATGCCTCAACCTAGAAAGGTTTTGCAAGTACCACTTGATATAAAAGAGCTTCAATTTTGTTGATGATAATAGGCCTTGTGCTTGGTGATGTTGAGTAGTGGTAGCACATTATAAGCCAAAGTCTCTTAGTACGCCGCATCCAATTGTAATATTTGTCTCATTTTGTATGGTTCTTCCCAATGAGGAAGACACTTGCCTCACAATTGTGTCTATAATTGTGGTCTAAGGGAACAAGCATACGAATCTATAATTTGTTATTCCTTATTTTCTTATTGTGAACTTCCTTTTTTTTTAATTTGTGTCTCCTCCAACTACTTTGCTACCTCTAGTCAACTTTTTGCCAAGTTTTTGAGTGCTAATAGTATAAGAGAAACCCTAGGATCCTTTCTTACATGCATAGATCTTGTCTAGGGAGAATCACATAAAAACTCAAAGGGCTCAATAGGAATTATTCCATTGACCAGTTGAAAAGGTGAGTGGCTTGTGTTTTCTTTGCGTGCCAACCTGTAGCGTATAGTGTGCCTAGATAAGAAGTGCCCAAGGTACTACCCTTTAATATACATTTCTTTCTTAGCATCCCTATCATTATTTTATTTGTGAATCTCCTTGTCCATTGGCCCTTGAATAATATACACATGAAGTACTATGGAGATCCTTGTACTTGTTAAAAACTTCATACAAAAGATTATTAACAATGTGTATTCCTTGATCTATTTTATTTGAGGACTCGGCTTATCCATTGGCCCTTGGATAATATGCACAAGAAGTGCTATGGAGATCCTTGTACTTCTTTAAAAACTCATACAAAATTTTATTAACAAAGTGTGCTCCTTGATCACTACACATTTCAAGTGGACAACCAAAGTTGCAAAAAATCTTGATATACACAAAATCAGCAGTTGTTTGGGCTATGAAATCTAGAGAAGCAATAGCCTCGACACACTTTGTTGCATAGTGAATGGCAACTAGAAAATACTTATCCTATCTTGGAAAGGATGCATGATAGATAAGCCCTATATAATCTAAGCCCCACTTCCCAAATGCTTGCCATGATGTGGAGATGATTGATAAATTTCATCTCTACTTTGTGGACTTTTGACCACATCTTTGAGAGACATCACATGCCTAAGCCCTTTCCTCAACATCTCTAAATAATGTTGGCCACCATAAACCCACATCTAGGATTATATGGCTCATAACACGGTCAAGGAGGTGCCCACCACCTGGTCCATCATGTGCCATCTCAATGATGTGTGTTGCCTCCTCTCATGCACTTCCTAAGAAGATTATCCTTACAATCTCTATATAGTTTACCTTCAATACATGTAAAAGGAGTGCACTTATTAGCAACCTCTTCCTTTGTGCAAAATTAGCTTTATCTGGATACTAAACAGTCTTGAAAAAATCTCTGATATCATAACACCACCCTTGTGCTTTAACTATGAATAACTCAACATCCGAGAATTCATCTTCCCTTCATGATGAATTGTACACCTAGAAGGTAATGGTGGCATTTTTGGACCGTGTTGAGCTAGAACCTAATTCATATATGTTTGTACATTACTCAAATTATATTGAAATGACTTCCATATTCGTTGATTCTATAAAAAATATTTTATTGATTATTTTATAGAGATTTATTATTGGAATAAAGAGATAAATTAGATAAGGGATCTTCAAGAGAAAATATTTGGATATTTTTTTGTTGCACGATCTTACATATGTACACACACACAGAGTAAGAAATCTTTCCCAATGAGGAAGCCACTTGCCTCACAATTGTGTCTATAATTGTGGTCTATGTAAGGGAACAAGCATACCAATCTATATTTTTTTATTGTGAAGTTCCTTTTTTTTAATTTGTGTCCACTCCAACTGCTTTGCTACCTCTCGAGTCAAATTTTTGCCAATTTTTTGAGTGCTAATAGTATAAGAGAAACCCTAGGATCCTTTCTTACATGCATAGATCTTGTCTGGGGATAATCACATAAAAACTCAAAGGGCTCAATAGGAATTATTCCATAGACCAGTTGAAAAGGCGAGTGGCCTGTGTTTTCTTTGCATGCCAACCTGTAGCCTATAGTGGGCCTAGATAAGAAGTGCCCCAAGTACTACCCTTTAATATACATTTCTTTCTTAGCATCCCTATCATTATTTTATTTTTGAATCTCCTTGTCCATTGGCCCTTGAATAATATGCACATGAAGTACTATGGAGATCCTTGTACTTGTTAAAAACTTCATACAAATAATTATTAACAATGTGTATTCCTTGATCTATTTTATTTGAGGACTCCGCTTATCCATTGGCCCTTGGATATATATGCATAGGAAGTGATATGGAGATCCTTGTACTTCTTTAAAAACTCATACAAAATGTTATTAACAAAGTGTGCTCCTTGATCACTACACATTTCAAGTGGACAACCGAAGTTCCAAAAAATCTTGATATACACAAAATCAGCAGTTGTTTGGCTATGAAATCTAGAGAAGCAATAGCCTCGACACACTTTGTTGCATAGTGAATGGCAACTAGAAAATACGTATCCTATGTTGGAAAGGATGCATGATAGATAGGCCCTATAAAATATAACCCCCACTTCCCAAATGGTTGCCATGATGTGGAGATGACCAATGAATTTTGTCTCTACTTTGTTGATTTTTGACCACATCTTTGAGAGACATCACATGCCTAAGCCCTTTCCTCTACATCTCTAAATAATGTTGGCCACCATAAACCCACATCTTGGATTATATGGGTCATAACATGGTTAGGGAGGTGCCCACCACCTGGTCCATCATGTGCCATCTCAATGATGTGTCTTGCCTCCTCTCATGCACTTCCTAAGAAGATTATCCTTACGATATCTATATAGTTTACCTTCAATACATGTAAAAGGAGTGCACTTTATTAGCAACCTCTTCCTTTGTGAAAAATTATCTTTATCTGGATACTTAACAGTCTTGAAAAAATCTCTAATATCATAACACCACTCTTGTGCTTTAACTATGAATAGCTCAACATCCGAGAATTCATCTTCCCTTCATGATGAATTATACACGTAGAAGGTAATGGTGGTGTTTTGGACCGTGTTGAGCTAGAACCTAGTTCATATATGTTTGTACATTACTCAAATTATATTGAGATGACTTCCATATGCTTTGATTCTATAAAAAAAAATATTGATTATTTTATACAGATTTATTATTGGAATAAAGAGATAAATTAGATAAGGGATCTTCAAGAGCAAATATTTGGATATTTTTTTGTTGCACGATCTTACATATGTACACGCACACATATGTACATTACTTCATTGAAAAGTAAAATATAGTATTCCAAAATATAGTATGCCTGTTTTGAATTTAACGAATCTGCATTACATATTGATGTTAGTTCTTCCAACATTCCCTAGTTTCTGTGGTAGCATCTTTCTATCAGCGTCTCGATAAGAAATCGTCATCACACTCAGAACTCGTGTAAGACGAACCGCCATGTTGAGCACCCTGACCGAACGGTGCGAGGAATACTTTAGGCTGAAACTCACTACATGCCACGAGGGGAAGGAACACACAATGGCTACTAGAGGTATCACGGCGGTCCCTATCATCGTCTGACGACTTCTACAGGAACTTGAACGTCTGTCTTCACAAAAGAGGCGGATAACTATGAAAGATCCAGATGATGATAATGATGAAGTTGCAGAGAATGAGGGAGGGAGGGGAAGATTCGCCCACTGCAAGTCCAAGGAGCTAATGTTCCCGTCGGAGTCGATGAGCGTGTCAGTGCGCACACTACCGAATTGGGGCTGCTCAGAGGCTGCTATAAGTGCATCCGCTCTATGATATGGACCTGCTTGCCAAGGTACAGCATAGTATCGTGCGTGCCGATGGTCCAGCTTGAAGCTCAAATCTTCCGCCGAGATTAACCTCACTTGTATTGCATTACCTTGGACAACGCCCATCTCTCTCTCTCTCTCTCTCTCTCTCTCTCTCTCTCTCTCTCTCTCTCTCTCTCTCTCTCTGTGCGTGTGTGCTGCCTGGTAATTGTTTCTCTTGCGTTGTCGGGGAAAGCACTTGGCAAACAAGAATGCAGTTATATGTATTTGGAATGGCTCTCGACCAGCAGGAAGATACGAACCTTCCGTGCGGGCTAAAGACGGAGAACAGGAAGTATCGTTTCCGTCGCAGAATCTTCGTGGTCTTCCGCCTTGTGTGCGCTGGAGTAATTTAACGAAACTTCCCTTCAGTCTTTGAGAAACGTGTTCGCTGGCAGAAAACGAGAGAAACGTGTTCCTGAAGTCGTGATTTAGTTCACACTATGGTTTGGGTTACATGAATTAATGTCCTTGATAGTCGTTTATGGTCTTTTGTGATTTTGAATTTAACAGTAGTATAGTATCAGAAAGAGGACATCTTTTGACGGGGAGAAGTGAACGTATGCTCAATGTCTCACTTTCATGAAGCACCACTCGAGTTTGAGAAGATCATGTATGTCAAAGTTCCTCACTCAAGAGCACATGAATGGTTGGAATTATAGGGACGATTAAAAAAATGTGATTAAGCTATAAATAGGTTGGCATATCATTTGTGCCTTCAACATTTTGTATGAGGGCCCCATCATTGCAATCTTTGGGAGAACTCAGATGATGTATGCGTATGTTTGTTACAAAAAGGCATTTGAGAGGAAGTTCTTATATGAAATTCTTTTAAAGCTATTGAGTGAGAGAGAGAGAGTGTGTGTGTTTCAGAGACAAAAGTGCACTCGGTCCTCCATGGGTATACCTTCTTCCTTTGTTCTGGAAGTTTCAAGTAGGGTACTTTGTAATACAAAGATCCTTAATTATAAAATTATCATGGAACTGAAAACAAGTAGGGGAAAGAAAAGGCATGGATCAAAAACAAACAAGTAGAGGCACGAGGCAAGACTTTTCAAAGTGCATGCAAGCAAACTCAAAGGATCAGTACTTCATAGAAGAAGCCAGGGAACAAAGATCCGATTGAAAGTTATTAGTATTAAAAAAGAAGGGACAAATGCGCATACATAAATGCATGCACACATATATCCATATATACACATATTTCACATGCATGCTTATACCTACATCCATACGTACCACACATGCATATATGCATAATACATACATACATATACACACCCACATACATACATACCTATTGACATGCATTCATAAATATATACATACAAATATACATACATACATACACACATACATACATACATTAGCATGCTTACATACATACATACATAAACATGCCTACATGCATACATACATAAACATGCCTACATGCATACATACATGCATATATAAACATACATACACATACATCCATACATACATACATACATGCACAAACATGCATACAACATACATAAAAAGATACATACATACATACATACATGCATGCATACATACATACATATATAGCACATAAACATACATGGATACATATAACATTAAAGAACATGCAAACGCACATACATACTTACATACACACAAAAACATACATGCATACATACATGCATGCATACATACATACATACATATATTAATAGAGACATACATACAAACAAGCATGCATACATATATAAATATGTACATATATACACAAACAAATATATATTTATTTATTTATCTATTTATTTATTTATTTATTTATTTATCTATTCAAAAAGAAACGTCTAGTCTTCTTGCATATGATTGCACCATCTTGAAGAATACTATCTATCCCACCAAGAACCATTGCAGCTAGGCTTACTTTTATGGAGAAATATTTCGTTTTATACCTATGTGTTCCATCTCTTTCTTGTGTTCATAAAATAATTGCTAAAAATATATTTTTCATTATCTTTTTAGAGCTTCGACTTCATAGCTATGGATAATCTCAGGGTTTTTCTTACTCTTTATCATCACTAGAAATATTGTGACCAATGGTTGAGTGGGCTTATTGGAGGTTAGTAATGATGGTCTTTTGACAAGTCATACGTACAAACAATGCCCAAACAAGAAGAAGATCTCCATAGTACGTATGCCCGACCCTCAATAATCACTCAATCCTCCAAGTTCAACATCAAAATATCTAGTAGACAGATACTCAAATGGGCTAAGATTAAAATCATACTAGTCCAATTGTTAATATGATTGTGAGCAAGAAAATATTTTTTGTGCTTTATGCATTACTATTGTCTATGGGATTCGGGTTGACTAATGCTCCCACCACATTTATGATGCATATGAATTATATATTGTATCCTTTTATTAGCCAATTTGTTGATGATTTATTTGTTTATAATAGAAATTTAAAAGAACATGAGTATTATTTATTTGTTGTATTTAATATGTTAATGAGCATTAAAAAAATAATAAATCTTGATAAAAACTTTACAAATAAGAGAAATTGAATATTTAGGTCATGATATTTTCACCAAGGAAGTCAAGATGGAGATTAACAAAGTGTCCATTATTTTAGACTACATCCTTCCTCACAATCAGGAATAGTTGGGGTCATTCTTAAAACTTTCAATATTTTATAAGAACTACCTAACAAAATGTCCATTATTCTAGACTACACCATCTCATTTGGTATCACAACTAAATAATCTCATTCAAGAGAAATATATGTTTTTATGGAAGCATGTACAATAAAAAAAATTTATGGACTCTGGTGAAAGTCAGTTTAGGTGCCTCAATTTTGGGGATAGCTGACCCATTGTTGTGTTATGAAGGATTCAATGAAGGATGTAAACGAAGCCCTTGTAGAATCTGCACTGATGTCTTCCAAAGGACTCATCAAAGGATGTAAAAGAAGCCCCCTCAAAAAAGAAATTTGGTTTACCCTTACTACAATAATCACCATCTGATGTGTGTGAAGTAAGTAGTCTAGACACATTATAGACCGGTGATGCCCCCCCTCTTCGAAGTATTCTTCTCCCTCTCCTATCCTCCATCCATTCTGTGTGTGTGTGTATATATATATATATATATATATATATATATATATATATATATATATATATGTATATATATATATATATATATATATATATATATATATATATATATATATATATATATATACATATATATATATATATATATATATATATATATATCCCTCGTTAGAGTACCTTCTCGTACAACTACATGCTCCCCAAGGGCATATTCTAGGAAATCTCCATACAACATGACCTCTCTCTCTCATGTGTGCAATGCTCGTTCCCCAATCTCTTCTCCTTAGTTTCTATATATTGGAATCTTATACTAGGTTCTCTCCAATGTGTCATGATGGAATGGCAAGGTAAGGCTGTCAATGACTTCAACAAGCTCACCTCCTCCTCTTCTATATAAGGAAAAGATGTGGAAATGGTAAATACATTCGGTTGTTCAATCTCCAATAGAATTTGAACTATCCATTCGGAATCAGAACTATGGAACTCTTGCACTTGGAAGAAGTGGTGCAAGGAGCCTCTAGGAGGAGCATGGTAAGGAGTCAGTGCTCCGGTGGATTGATACCCACATCATTTTCACAAGAGAGTCTATTGATGCGTTCCCCATTCTTGGTTGTACTCAATTGGTTCATGTAATCGACTCTTTTCTATCTTTTCCATTCATGTGTACTTTTTGGCACTTGCATACTCTTCTCTATGTGCTTTATTGTACTTGCTTTGTTGGAGTTTGGGGTGTGTAGAAGCACACAAACAACACAAGGAATAAGATGAAGCTTAGAGCAGAACACACAATACTAAATGTATTACCACTAGAGTGTACAAAGATAAGTAACTCGTTAGGGCGATAGGCGTATATACAAGCCAAAGGCAAAAACCTCCTAAAGATGGAAAAAAATGCCCCGATGTTTCTAGAGTGTTCACACACATCATTACCTAAATATATCAACAAATCCCCATGGGAGTGATACACTGAACAAGGAATCAATACTCATATATAAGGAAGTGCCAAGCAATGTGGAACCAATGCACAAAAGGAAAAAAGCCCAAAGCTTTGATGAAAGCTTCAAACTTCTCCTTAGGCAGAGCCTTTCTGAAAAGGTCTGCAATGTTCTCCTACATGGGTGCATATGCCAAGCTGATCTCTCCAGCAGGGAACCTCTCCCTGACATAATGATAATGGACCTCAATGTGCTTAGAAGTTGAAACAGTAGGCTGCATCTTGGTCAACCAAGATATACATGAGCTACCAAGCATGAAGCAAAAGCCACTAGTGGACACACGAGTGTCATAGAAGCCATCCCAATCAGAGTCAGAAAAGACATGCAAATTTGGCGGTATTGATCCCCCCTTGGGATAAAACAATCCAAGTAGTCGGGTACCACACAAGTAGTGAAAGATGTGCTTAACGGCTGGGTAATGCTTGACACCTGGATAATGCATAAACTTGCTCATCTATGAGATAGCAAACTGAATATCTAGCCAAATAATACATAAGTAGATCAAGCATCCAACAATCTGTTGATAGAGAATTCCATCAAATGCCTCTCTAGCATCATGCAGACTCAATCTTAAACCTGTCTCCATAGGAGTGGAAATAGGTTTGAAGTCGTCAAGGCCAAAACACTGCAATAATGTGTCAATAGTTTAAGCCATCAACTTGCATAATCTCAATGCCCAAATAATGATGACAATGCCCCAAAAGGAACATCTCAAATTAGGCATGCAAATCAACCTTAAAATCAGCAATATGCTGCTCATGAGGACCAGTGCAGCATGTCATCAACATAAACAACAATGACCAGAAGCACATAATTTGCATGCTTCACATATAAGGTGCTTCTAGTTGGACTGTTCTCAAAACCATGTGCAATTAGATAGGCATGTATCCGTTCATACCAAGTATGTGGTGCTTGTTTAAAACCATATAATGTCTTTTTCAACCTGCACACTTGGTTTTCATGCCCTTTTTTCCCAAAGCCATAGGGCTGAAAAACATATACTCTTTCATGCAAATCACCATTCAAAAATGCAGTTTTAATGCCCATTTAATGTACATTCCAACCATGATGAGCTGCAAGTGCACATATGCCATGAACAGTACTTAATGGGCATGTGGGAGAAAAGGTCTCATCAAAGTCAATGCCTCTTTCCTTAGCATAACCCTTTGCAACAAGCCTAGCTTTATACCTGCCAATTCTTCCATCAGGCTTACACTTTGGCAGCTTGTATACCCACTTAGTGCAAATGGCCTTCCTTCAAGGAGGAAAGTCACATAAAGGCTAGGTACCATTTTTCATGATAGCATCATATTCTGATTCAATACGAGCCATCCAATTTTCAGAATTTTGTGCTTCATCAAACAAAACAGGCTCATTCTCATCAAAGAGCCTAGAGGCCACACTTGGTACTTGTAATGCTCAGTGCAACCAGTATAGTACGAATTGGATAAATTCCTTTTAGAAGTATCTAACTAACTTATTAATATAATGATTCCAAGTGGAATGACTTGAAATGATCAACTATACACAGAGAAATCAATTTAGCAAATTAATCATTACCACCGATTTTTTAGGACCTCTATAGAGTTTGACTAGTGAGTGCTTCGATGCGCTTTTCTCCAAAGTTGCTAAATGGATTTGCTTCAAATTTTGGTAGAATGTAGATACCTTGAAGTTGATTCCAACAAGCTATAGATAATTGAATTTGGGGGAGAAATCAGTGAGATATGAGCAACACAAGTTGACAGTGAGAAATGACAATAACAGAGATATCATAGATGAACAATATAGGTATAATGTATGAATGAACAATGTTATACAAGATAATAGGCTTGGTAATCATAGACTTATGATAGAGATTAGTGTAGGCTACAATGTATGCCTTACACATAAACAAAATGGCAATGGAGAGCTCGGGACATCATCACTCTAACCGTGCATTTTTCAAGTGAGTTTATATAAGTGTTCCATTCAAATTTGAATTTGAATTCAACTTTTGGATCTCTCTAAAAGTGAACCTTCATTCTAGGAGATATTCCCTCAATGTACAAGTCCACGACTTTTTGGGTAGGTGATACAAATATTCTCAAGTCAAAAAGAGATGACTTTTACAAAGGTAAAGAGGTAAATCTCCACTAGCAATGGTTTTCATGTATTCACATCTTTATGAACCTCAAGACAAATGTGTGGGCTTGGACTTTGCACCAACCACAAGATTATGAAGTTATTCCTCATTTTAGAAGAGATGTTCTTGTTAAAGCAATTGAAAGGTTTAGAAAATAAGAGTAAATACTTGGTACAAACAACATGAAAATATTTTTGTATTGGGGTTTTTCTGCTACCCTTAAGGCATAAAATTTACAAGCCTCCCTGTGTTGCATGCAAATCTTTTGCAGAAGCATGTATTTGTAGTAGTCAAGTGCTTCTTTTAACCATACGTATCCAAAAATAAAAGAAAAAAAATTAAAAATTCAAACCCAAAGACATCCATAAGTGTGCATGAAAACAAAAATAGTGAGGAATTAGTTTAAGCTTGTGAGATAGAAAATTTTTCAACTCTTCGATTTGCACAATAGTGTTAGAGATGAACTAGGTCCAAATCTGCCTCCAAGTGTCACTTTTGAGCCTTGCAAGTTTAGACATTCTAGAGAGAATAAAATCAAGGCATTTTCTTATAGTAAACTAAATGTAGATACTTAAATGAGGTACTTAGAACCTGATTCGTAAAAATTCCACAGAGACATTTTTAATCTCTTATGCATGCTCTACCTTTCTCTTAATTCATTCATCTTCACATATAATTTTCAACCAAAAAACATGATGTGGATAAGGTTTAGAGAGAGAATATAGAACTTCTTATCCCTAAATTTTTGTCTACATGCATAAAATGACCTAATTATTCATTCTAAACATTACCCCAACAATTTAATTCCAAAAAATCAAAGTGAATTATCTCATTATCGAAAGGGCTATTACACCATTTAAGTTCTACCTTGAGAGCACACTGGTGCACAATGCTTTCGTCTTTGAACTTGCTTTTAGTAGAAAAATTTTGATATTCTACTATTTTCTATCTTCTCTAGTACTCATGTGTTCACTTTCTTACATGGTGTCAGAGCCATTACTTATCTATAGTAGAGAGGACTACTTTCTAAACTTGCAAGTATATTTTTGTTATCACCATAGTGCATGAGTAATAGCTTCATCTTCTAGTTTTGGTGCATCTAACAATGTTATTCTTGCACCAATTTGCATTCATCCACCTCCATTCACTGACGAGAAGCTTGATGGAAAAAATTACACACTTGGTAAGTTCAAGAGTTTTATAGTTTTGGACTTTTATGAATTGTTTGATAATTTCATGGGGCCAACAGGACCTGATCTAGAGCCAATTTTGATGGAAGATCCATACTATCTAATTGAAAACCAAATGTCGCCTTCACAAGATAGGTTTATGAGACCATACTCGCCGAGGCTTAAAATTTCACATACAGTTTCCGAAAAGCAAACCACATAAGTAAAGAAAAATAGAAGGCAACCCCATTGAGCTCAAAGATAACTTCCCTACAAATTCAACAACACAAATCCTTGTTCATACAACATTTACATGTTTTTGTCTATTCAAGATATTGATCTTTATATATTGCACATGCAACAAGCATGATCTCAACTTGCCACATTAGATGGACTTTTATGGTAGAAGCCAATGTGCATAACAAACCAGGATCAATCCAGCTAAGAATATACACCATCTGTTAAATAAGAGGAGGATATTTTTTTGCCTACCAGAAATTGCATTGAGAAAAAAACATGTGAATCCTTTATTAAAAATATGGCAACATAAGTCCAAAAGCACCTAGAAGAGATAGAGAACTGAGACATGGGGAAACTCCATCCGCGCAATCTCTCTCTCTCTCTCTCTCTCTCTCTCTCTCTCTCTCTCTCTTACCTTCTCCTGCAAGTACACGCTCCCCATGGGCATATTCTAGGAAATCTCCAAAAGCACTCATATAACATTACCTCTCTCTCACTCATGTGTGCAACGATAGTTTCCCAATCTCTTCTCCTTAGTTTCTATTTATTGGGATCTTATAGAAGGTCCTCTCCAATGTGTCATGATGGAATGGCAAGGTAAGCCCGTAAGTGACTTCAATAAGCTCATCTCCTCCTCTTCTACATAAGGACAAGATGGCGAAATGGTAAAAGCATTCGGTTGTTCAATCTCCTCCTCTTCTACATAAGAACAAGATGGCGAAATCGTAAAATCATTCGGTTGTTCAATCTCCAATATAACTTGCACTATCCATTAGGAATCAGAACTATGCAACTCTTGCACTTGGAAGGAGTGGTGCCAGGAGCCTCTAGGAGGAGCATGGTAAGGAGTCAATGCTCCTATGGGTTGATGCAAACATCAACTTCACAAGAGAGTCTCTTGGTGCCTTTCCCATTCTTGGTTGTGCTCAGTTAGTTCATGTAATCGACTCTTTTCTGTCGTTTCCATTTGTGCATACTTCTTGGCACTTGCGTACTCTTCTTTGTGTGTTTTATTGAGCTTGTTTTATTGGAGTTTGGGGTCTGCGGAAGCACATGAACAACACAAGGAAGAAGAAGAAGCTTGGATCACAAAACACAATACTGAATGTATTACCACTAGAATGTACAAAGATAAGTAATCCATTAGGGCTATAGGCATATATACAAGCCAAGGGAAAAAAAACCTCCTAACGAGGGAAAAAAGTGCCCCGATGGTCCTAGAGTGTTGACACACATCACTACCTAAATATATCAACAAATCCCCCTCTAGGAGTGATGCGGTGAACAAGGAGCTAGCACTTATGTATAAGAGAGTGCCAAGCTATGTGGAATCAATCCACAGAAGGAGCTAAGCCCAAAGCTTTGCGAAAAGCTTCAAAATTTTCCCTAGGCAGAGCCTTTGTGAAAAGGTCTACAATGTTCTCCTATGTGGGCACATATGCCAAGCTAATCTCTCTAGTGGAGAACCTCTCCCTGAAATTATGATAACGCACCTCAATGTGCTTAGTGCAAGCATGGAACACAGGGTTCCTTGCAATTTCTGATGCACTCTCATTGTCAATGTAGATGGTGGTGGTAGAAGATTGAGCAACACCCAAATTAGCCATAAGATGTCTGAGCCACACACACTCAATAGTTGCTATGAACATTGCCCTATACTCAACCTCACAACTGGAAGTGGCCACAATAGATTGCTTTTTACTCAACCAAGATATACATTAGCTACCAAGCATGAAGCAAAATCCACAAGTGGACACATGAGTGTCATAGAAACCAGTCCAATCAGAGTCAAAAATGGCATGTAAATATGGCGGTAGGGGTCCCCCCTTGGGATAAAACAATCCAAGTTGTTGGGTACCACTCAAGTAGCGAGAGATACACTTAACCACCTGCCAATGCTTGACACATGGGCAATGCATAAACCTGCTCATCTGTGACGCAACAAACTAAATATCTAGTGGAGTAATGCATAAGTAGATGAAGCATCCAATAGCCAAGTGATAGAGAACAGCATCAAATGCATCTCTAGCATCATGAAAACTCAATCATAAACTTGTCTCCATAGGAGTGGCAATAGGTTTATAGTCTTCAAGGGAAAAACACAGCAAAAATGTGTCAATATATTTCATCTGACACAAAGCTATTGTGCCAACAACTTGCATAAACTCAATGTCCAAATAATGATACAAATGCCCCAAATTAGACATCTCAAATGAGGCATGCAAATCAGCCTTAAAATCAGCAATATGCTTCTCATGAGGACCGGTGAGCAGCATGTCATCAATATAAACAAAAATGATCAGAAGCAATTCATTTACACACTTAACATATAAGATGCTCTTAGTTGGACTATTCTCAAAACCATGTGCAATGAGATAGGCATGTATCTTTTCATACCAAGCATGTGGTGCTTGTTTCAAACCATACAATGCCTTTTTCAACCTACACACTTGGTTTTCATGCCCTTTTTGTACAAAGCCACGGGGTTGAAAAAACATACACTTCTTCATGCAAATCACCATTCAAAAATGCAGTTTTAATGTCCAATCCAACCATGATGCTGCAAGTGCACAGATGCTATGAACAGTAGTAATTTGACATGTAGGAGAAAAGGTCTCACCAAAGTCAATGCCTCTTTCCTGAGCATAACCCTTTGCAACAAGCCTAGCTTTATACCTATCAATTGTTCCATTAGGCTTACACTTAAGCTTGTATGCCCACTTAGTGCAATGATCTTCTTGCTAGGAGGCAAGTCACATAAAGGTGAGGTACCATTTTTTATGATAGCATCATATTTTGATTGCATAGCAACAATCCATTTTTCAGAATTTTGTGCTTCATCAAACGAAATAGGCTCATTCTCATCACATAGACTAAAGGCAGCCATAGCATAGCGAGACCCAAACAAAGCACGATGAGAGCCAGAACAAGTATGATATGATATAGGTGCATCTAGTTTATTGTCATGCAAAGTTTGCACCAGCCATTTTGGCATATTTTTTGCCTCCTCAATATCAGCTCTCTCATCAACAAGTGCATCATAAAAATTTGCATCAGAAATGGAATGATCTGTATCATCACATGAAACATGTAAAGGCTGAGAAGTTGCCTCATTAGGACTAGCACTAGACTACCCACCTGTAAAAAGATGCAACAAATTATCATACATATCTTTGGAGCTAACAGATGTCTCCTTAGTACATGAAAGTAATGGCTGAATAGCATCTTCCACAAGAACAACATCATGGCTAACCAAAATTTTTTTAGTCTGTGGATGATAGAGACAACAACCTTTGCTTTTAGAACTGTACCCAACAAAAATACATTTCATTATCACCCAATTTCTTGCATTGTTGTTCATGCACTAATGCATATGCTAGACAACCAAAAACACGCAGGTGAGCAACAAATGGCTTGCAACCATGCCAAGCCTCATATGGAGTGATAGATTGCAATGCTTTAGTGAGACACATGTTAAGTACATATGTTGCACACATGACAACCTCAAGCTAGAAACTATGTCGTAAAGGTTGACTCTTGATCATAGACTCGCCATCTCCATGAGTCACCTATTCTTTTATTCAACAACTCCATTCTATCGAGGTGTGTATGGTAGTGTACATTGATGTTTTATCCCACCTTCAACCAGAAATGCATTGAAGTCAAAAGACAATTATTCCCCCCTCGATCAGAATGGAGGATGCCCATTTTACATGCTGATAGATTTTTAACCAAAAACAAAAACTGTTTGAAGCAGAAAGACTCTTCAGACTTTGCTTTCAATGGATATACTCATGCATTCTTGGAAAAATCATCAATTAAATTCAAGAAGTAAAGATAATTTCCAAAAGAGTGTGGCTGCATAGGACCACAGACATTAGTGTGAACAACTTGCAGTTTTTGAGTTGCTCAAACTTAACCATCTTTTGGAAAAAAGGAGCACTACATATTGCCCAAGATACAACCTTCATAAACATGTTTAACAATGCCTCAAGTTTCGGTATAGAGGACACCATTCAGATTTCTACATGCATAGCAAACTAGCAAAATTGAGATGACCAAAGCGTGCATTTCAAAGCTTTGCATCTGACATAGCCTGAGAGTCATGTACTACACATGCTAAATCATTCATAGAGTTTTCATAATCTATGAGCTTATACGACTTATGACATAATATGCCAGAAGCAATAATGACATTGCCATTTGATAGATCATGAACTATACATCTATCATCAGTGTATTTCACAACCAAGCCAATATTGGCTAAAGTTGAAATTGATAACAGATTCTTCTTGATCCCTGGCATAAATAAAGCATCAGAGAATGTAAAAGAACTACCATCAGTAGTAGTTAGAATGATCTTACTAACTTCCATAACAAGATAAGAGGAGTTGTTGGTGCATCTGATAGTACTCCCTGTAGGGCAGGCTCGAGTGAAGTGAAGAAACTATGTTACGAGGTAATATGTTTGTTCATCCCACTATCAAAGTACCAAACATCTGAGTCTACTGTAGGCATACATTGTTCATGAGACGATGGGTCATAACTAAAAACAGTGGTAAATGCCTATTCTTCATTCTGCACAAGATTACTAGACTCCTTCATTCATGTGCTCACTCTCCAATTGTTTTTTGAGGTAAGCAACACGAGCCTCATTCCTTTCCAGCTATAACATGGTAAGTGTATCCCAAGCATCCTTAGCTGTTCTGCAAGAGTGAATGTGAGGAATAATGGCACGTTGACAAACAAGGCTATCAATGCATGTGCGTGAGCATCTTTATCATCCCAAAACATTTTCTCTACAGTAGGTGTAGCAGGAACCATAGCACGAATAAAAGAATATCTTCATCTTAAATTCCATCTGCATCACCTTCACCAATTGTGTTTGCAAGTGAAATAGTATGTTTTTCAACACCCTGCACAATATTCCATAGTCCTTTTGCAACCAATACATGACGCATCATATAAGCCTACAATGGGTAATTGGTACTATCCAACTTATCCTCAATAGCCAGCATATGGAATACATCACTACTTTCAGCCATGGCCATTGACTAAAATAGTCTGATGCATAAAATTGATTGTATCTCAAAAAGTTGAATAGAACTACCTTATCAAGTTTTGTTAAACCTATAGCAAACTTCAAGATGCTTATACTGATGAACCAAAACCTATATATATCTTTGGCACAATAAGATGAAATTGCCTACATAAGCACTATGATAGTGCGTTTGGAGGCCGAAACAAGCTCATGTCATGATTTCGGCACCACAAAATGAAGTTGTTTTGATCTCCTAATCATGCTTAGTATGCTCAGCAAATTTTATGCGATTCTAAGACTATCATTGGAGGGATGTCAACGACACCCTAGATGAAGTAGTGACCTACTCTAATACTGATTGTTGGAGTACTTCAAGGTCTATGGAAGCACACAAACAGCACAAGGAAGAATAAGAAGCTTGGAGCACAACACACAATACTGAATGTATTACCACAAGAATGTACAAAGATAAGTAACATGTTAGGGCTATAGGCATATATACAAGCAGAGGGAAAAAGACATCCTAAAGAGGGAAAAAAGTGCCCTAACAATCCTAGAGTGTTCACATACATCACTATCTAAATATATCAACATTTTTGTGGGCACATTCTTAAAAGGTATTGTGACCGATTACTCTTAAATAGTCCTCACTGCCCCTTAATACCAACCCAACACAATCTACAAATTTTGGCATACGTTGGGACCATAGAGTCATAGTGATTTGGTTGGCCTTGTCATTTTTTGTATTTTAAAATGCCTTCATGCATTCTATGACTAGGATCCGCTATGATCATAACTCTCTTAGCCCCATTCGAACTCCCTACAGACCTCCCAACCATAGGGGGAGAAAAATATGGTACTCAAATCTTGAAGACAGCCACTCACAAACCTCATTGCCTAAATCTACCATGGCCCATGGGGATATTGCTTCATTACTATCTTGGATCAACATCCACTTCCCTATATTCAAGGGGACTTCAATTCAGGACCATGAATATCATCTAAGACTATTCCTAGTGCTACACAAAAGCACAAGCTTGGAAGGGAGGATGGATGTCTTCCCCGCCCTTTTTCCTGCAACCTTGGATAGATTGGCAATCAAGTGGTTCAGCTAGTTCGAGGAGGATCATTTCCTCATGTGGGAAACATTGAAAGAAGCATTCTTGGTTGCCTTCAAGCCAGGGAATCAACATTGTCTTTGAATCTCTCTTTCGAATTTTGATGGTTTATTAATTACCCTTAATACTCAAATCAAACCTCAGTATCTAACTTTTAAAGAATTCAATGCCTTGCTCATCGAGGAGGAGTTGTGGCTCAGGGCAAGGACTAGTGGCAACAAAGGAGATGTTGCATTAACAAAAAATCAGGCAAAGCGGTGACAGTATTGGGAAGAAGGAGGTCGGTCAGGAAGCCGGCGCGGGGGTTGGATCAGGACCCTTTTACTAGTGTGCGCCCGTTCCCGCTGTCCTGCGAGCGGCGTCTGCGTGCTGGGCGCCTCGCCTATACTCTCTGGAGTGTGTGCGATCCTCGTAGGGCCCCTGCCCCTCGGAAGTTACAAGACGAACGTGCGTGCGTACGCGTGAGACTGTAGGCGTCAGGAAAGAGACAATCAGAAACAGCAGTAATACACGGGATGCAGACGAAGCTCAATGATACGATCAAAAAGTAACGACGGTCGACCATTAAAATCTGAATGATACAGTGATGCCCGCTACAGTGCGGGTCGACGATACAAAAATCCGCTACAGTGCGGAACAGGTGAATACAAATATATGCTGCTGCTACAGTGCGGATCGGCTGGATATGATATGCCTCTCGCTACAGTGCGGAAAGGTGCCCAGGATCTTCGACTTCAGTCTTCGTGGTTGGGTCTTTTCTTCCAAACTTCGGTCTTCTCTTTTCTTCAAGTATCTTCAGCAAATGATTTTCTTCACTTCATAAATTGCAATAGCCTCCAATCACGCAGTAACCTGGAAAGAAGTTCCACAATCAAGATCCACGAGGTGTACTCTTTTCTTTAGTCTTCAATCTTCAATTCTTTACTTCATATAATCCTCCAATATCATCAACTGCTCCAACCTGGAGGAGAGGATCCGCAAGGATAGTCCACGGGGCATGGGACGGCAAATCACTAGTAAAATTTCTCTCATGAAAGAAAAAGAAAACTATTAGCTTTGTGAAGCTCAACAAGAAACATATAATTACATCGTGAGCTATTCTTCAACCATTTCGTTGTGTTAATATCTTGCATGTTATGCTAACTTCATGAATAACGATTTGAACCATACGTGAAACATTACTTGAATGAGTCCGTTTGGCTCAACATTTCCATGAACATATCTTATTGTCACGGAAAGTTGATGTTTTGACTTCACCACATTCTTTCTAATTCCAAACATTTATAGCAGAACTTATTTTTGTGCTTTCAAAATGCAAATATTAGAGCTTACTACAATCATTATGTACATATTGTGCATAGTGAATAGAACTGCATAGTTACATACATATCCAACATAGATAAAGCAGATCTTATACATTTGGTTTCTTTCAATTCGTCTTCGCCCCACTACGTCAAGCTTCTCCAAACTAGTGGTAGCATGATTGTTATTATTGTAGAATGTTGCATATAGATGCTCGTCCAGGCCCTTTGGGATTTAGAATAATAGTATTTCTCAAAACTTATATAACGCAATTGTGGTCTCTCTCTCTCCCAACATTTCATGATCCTCCACGTGCGCAACCAGCCGCCCAAAGCTGCCGACACCCATTTCTCTGTATTTCTCTCTCTCTCCCGATATATTCTCTGCGTGTCGCCGCCATCAGGTGATTCTCTCTACATCGCTTACAGCTACCCATTTCTCTCCCCGACAGCTTGTGACAGTCTCTCTCTACATTGCGACACATCAGCGAACAGCAATGAGCTCTCTCTCTTCGCGTCTAGCCAAAAATCTCTCTGTGCCAATCGTGCACGAGGATCTCTCCACAGCGCCTCCACTGTCAAAGTCTCGCTCTCTTCGTCCACGACAATTCTCTCCCCTCCACTTATGTCTGCCGGACCCCGGTGTCCATGCGCGAGCAGCCAAGCTTTCATCTCTCTCTCTTGCGAACACCGTTAGGACCCCTCTCTCTCTAAATTCTCGTGCCCCGTCAGAGTAGCTCAGCGCCATCGTCGAAGAACCTCTCTCACTTCCGTCATAACAGACAGCACGCCTGCCTATCCTCTCATGGCTCTGAATTTGATTATTCCAAAACTAACCTCATTTTAATCCCTTTAGTGCAACAAAAAAATGGAACTACAACAGTCATGGAGGGTAACAGTCACACACGAAAAAGAAATAGAGTTTCCTATACCTATGGCAAGTGAAAACTCTTCCCTCTCCGTCTCTCTCTCGTGGGCATGGTGATGAAGAGTAAAACAAGAACATGACCAAGCAAGAATAGACAAGGAGCATACCTCGAGGAGACGATCCACAAAGGCAATCCACAGGATGGGGAAGAAACAAATGAGTTTGGACTTATTTATAGGCCCCTCCCTAGGACTTCCTTCTAGAACGTTCTAACCTCCTCAATGAACTTTCCTTTTTTGGCAGTCTTTTAATTTTTTCCTAAACGAGGGTTTCGATTTCACACTCGATGTTCGCAATTTAATTGGTTTTTAGGGTTTGACCTACAGAAACCGCCATTTCCAAGGGTCTAAGCTAGGGTTTTCTGTCCAAGAACTTAGGGCTTTCCTCACAATTAACTCAACCTCATCAATTTAATGGTTTATTTATAGTTTGGAACTAAACTCCAAGGGTTTCCAAGGGTTCAAGTCTAGTTTTTATAGGGTAAACCAGCATGTTTTCAGGGATTTCTAAGGGTCAAACCTATGGGTTTATGCATTCAACTAGCATCATGGGTATTTACAAATATACAAGCCTAATCAACAAGAATCACACGGTTCGGCATTTGCGAGTCAATCAAATCGGCCAAAACATGTACAATTTTTGCCACTTCGTCAGTGAAAACACCACACAGAACTCATAAAATCAATCAACTTTGAAAAAAATCAATGCACACTCCCTCTCCCTTCGGGATTTCATCCCTACAACGGGATGAAATCCCTCTAGGATTGTGTGCAAGATTTTTTTCAAAAATTTTATGTTTATGCTTGTCATGGTCTGATGCATTTTTTGCAAGAAGAAGAAATGAGTTGTGCTGATCAATTATTTGATTGAATGAGTGATGAGAAACATTTCATTTGTACATTAGACTTGTATATTTACTTGAATAAAACCAACTCTTTAAAACCCCAAACCCTAGTTTCATTTTAAACTGAAACCATTAAAAACCCCTTGTGTCTGATAGAAGAACTAGAAATCCATGTATATATAAAAGCCATGAGAACCCATGATAGTTTTAGCCTTAGAAACTTCAATACCCTTGAAACCCTAGCTCAAGAACCTTGAAAAGCTCACATTTAACCCTTGAAAATCTTATTTTGAACCCTTAGGAACCTTGGGTTCAAACCCTTAATGTATATATTTAATCATTAATTGGATGTTACTAACCTAATCACAAGAAGCCCTAAGTTTTCCCAAATAAAAACCCTAATTACGAACTTTTAGGAAGCTAATTTTCAGAACTCTAATCCTTAATTTAATAAATTCTTTGTTCATAAATGTGAAAAGGAATAAAATCTTAATCAAAAGAAAAAGAAGTGAATAAATAATAATTGAAAATAGATAGAAAAATAAAAAGAGATAAAAAGAGAAAAAAGAGAAGAATCAAATAGAAAGAAAAAATGGATTTTCCAAGATTAGAAGAAAGGAAAAAGAAGATATTCTAAAAATGGAAAGGAAAAATTAGAAGAATCTAAAGATCAAGAAAAAGAACCCTGTGGAAAGCTATAAATACATGCCTAGCCTCCATTAGTTTTTTCCAATGATTTTTTTCAGAAACTTGAAGAAATTGAAGTAAAGGGAGAAGTGAAGAAGATCTCTTTTCGGCCCTATAGCTAAAAGGATAGAACTTATTGATTTCAATCCACACCATAGCAGTGTATTTGATTGCTAGAGTTGCATTATCCATCATCACTTGGTGATATTCACTTTGTATATTGATTCCTTTTTCAATCCTTTCACAATCATCCATTATATATTAGTCTTTTGCAAACATTTGATCTAGTGTACATTATTTTTTGCTCCATTCTAAAGTGCAAATGGCAAGCCAACCATCATACTATTCCCCATGAAAGGCACCCAGCGTGCAAACGTTGCTCTGTAGATAGGGACAACCCCTCAGGGCCTGATCCAACCCTACTACTCACTTTTCCCATCACGACCTACCTTCCCTCTAATAGCGGACTCTTCAAAAGATGGAGACAAACATAAGACAACAAAAAGAAGTTCGAGGGAGAGTGTTTCCACTACAAGAAGAAGAATTGAAGACCATCACATCAAGAAGGCAAAAGAGAAGAATGGCTCTTCAAAAGGTGGCAAGGGCAAGGAGTTTGGCAATGTTGCAAAAACAAAGCTTGAGTTATTTGTTACAATAGAGGAGGTATGCTTCTTGACTAAAGATTCCGGAATAGATGACTCATAGACTATGGTGACTCTCATCACATGACGAGCAGAAAAGACCTTTATAGATCCTTACAGCCTCTAAAGGAACCCATCATAGTAAATATAGGTAAGAATGCAAGATGGCTTCCAAACGGTGAAGGTATGGTTTCTCTCATTATGTATATATGCCTATTGCCCTAACGGGCTACTTACCTTTGTACATTGTAGTGGTAATACATTCAATATTGTGTGCTGTGCTCCAAGCGTCTTCTTCTTCCTTGAGTTGTTTGCATGCTTCCGCAGACATCTAATGCCAACAACTGGTATCAAAGCAGGTCATGGCTTCATCTAAGGCATCATCAACACCCCTTCAGTTGTAGTCTCAGAATCGCATGAAATTTGGTGAGCATACCCAAGGTGTTTCAAAGATAAAAAATCTTCATTTTGTGGTGCCGAAATCGTGATCTAAGCTCATTTTGGCCATCGAAAACATTATCGTAGTGCTTGTTCAGCCTATTTCATCTTTTTGTGCCAAAGATATATACCAGTTTCAGTTCACGAATATAAGCATCTCAACGTCTGCTACAGGTTTAGTGGAACTCCTAAGGGTTGTTCTATTTAACTTTTTCAAATATAGTTGTTTTTTTGCATCAGGGTATTTTAGTCAGCGGCCATGGCTGAAAGCAGTATTTCGTATGTTGGTTGTTGAGGATAAGTTGGATGCTACCAATTATCCATTGTGGGTTTATATGATGTGTCATGTATTGGTCACAAAAGGATTGTGGAATATTATGCAAGGTGTTGAAAAATCTTCTATTACACCTACGAACATAGGTACTACAAATATAGGTACTAAAGCTAATACAGATGGCGTCGAAGATGGTGATATTCTACACATTCCTATTTGTGCTGTTGGTTTTGTTGCACCTACTGCAGAGAAAATTCATTGGGATGGCAGGCACATGCATTGATAGCTTTGCCTATGAAACATGCCAGTATTCCTCTCATTCGCTCTTGCAAAACAGCTAAGGATGCTTGGGATACACTTACCACATTGTACCAGGCTAGGAATGAGGCTCATGTTGCTTACCTCCAAAAACAGTTGGAGAGTGAGCACATGAATGAAGGTGATTCTATTGATAGTTTTCTAACAAAGATCAGGGATTTGAAGGAATAGTTGATTTTTGCTAGTGAAGTCCTCCCTGATAGTTCACTTGTGCAGACTATTTTGAATGGTCTTCCTGACTCATATCAAAGTTTTGCTTCTACTCTTTATTTGATGATGAAAGGAAATCAAAATGCCTTAACATTTGAAGAGTTACTTTTTGTGTTGTTGTGGGAAGATCAATCTAGGCAGAACAGGTCTATTATGCATGTTGCAGATCAAGCTTTCCTGCCTACCCAAAAGGGCAAAGGAAAATGGAGCTCTTCTACTAGTAAGCAAAAATTTTCTAATTCTACACAATCAAAGAAGGAAAACAAAGATGAGAAGAAATGAGAAAAATAGAAGTTGTTTTGCAAATATTGTAAAGCAAACGGTCATGTCATTAAAAGTTGACCAAAACTTGCTGCTAAAGAGGCAAAGAAGAAAGAGGCTAGAATGGTTGTTGCAAAGGCCTCTACACCAAAAAGAGAGTCTGCTAATCTTATGTAGGATGAAGAATGCGCATTTACTACTGTTTGCAGTTTTGACCCATCTTCTCATGAGTAGTGCATGGTTGGAGTAGACTCAGATGTTTGGTACTTTGATAGTGGGGTGACCAAATGTATTACCTCGCAGCGTAGTTTCTTCTCTTCACTCAAGACTGCCCCTATAGGGAATACTGTCACATGCGCCAACAATTGCTCTTCGCCTATCATGGGAGTTGGTATGATCATTCTGATTACTCCTGATGGTAGTTCATTCACCTTACCAGATGCTTTATTTGTGCCAGGGATCAAGAAATATATGTAATATGTTTTAGCTTTAGCCAAGATTGGCTTGGTTTTGAAATTTGTTGATGATAGATGTACAATTCATGATCTGTCAAATGGCGATGTGATTATTGCTTCTGGCATTTTATCGTGGGCTATATAATCTCATAGATTATGAAAAATATGTGAATGATTCAACATGTGCACTACATAATTCTCAAGCTATGTCAGATGCAAAGCTTTGGCATGCACGCTTAAGTCATCTAAAATTTGCCACTTTGCTACGTTTGCAAAAATTTGAAATGGTGACCTCTTTTTCCAAACTTGAGGCATCTAGTAAACATGTATGTGAAGGCTATATTTTGGGCAAAATGCAGATTTCCTCATTCCCAAAAGATGGTTCTGTTCAAGCTACACAGAATTTGCTACTTGTTCACAATCATGTCTCTGGTCCTATACTAACACTCTCTTTTGGAAATTATCTTTACTTCGTGGATTTCATTGATGATTTTTCCAGGCATGCATGGGTATAGCCATTGAAAGCAAAGTCCGAAGTGTTTATGTGCATCAAAGAGTTTCTAGTTTTGGTTGAAAATCTATTAGCATGTAAAATGGGCACCCTCCTTTTTTATCCGAGGGGGGGGGGATCTATGTCTTTTGACTTTAATGCACTTGAACAAAATGGTGTTGCTCAACAGAAGAACAAGTCACTCATGGAGATGGCAAGGTGTATGGTCAAGAGTCACGCTTTACCACAGATTCTGGCCTGAGGCTATTATGTGTGCAGCATATGTACTTAACAGTTGTCCCACTATGTTGGAGTTAGACGTCTGCGGAAGCATGCAAACAACACAAGGAAGAAGAAGAAGCTTGGAGCACAACACACTATATTGAATGTATTACTAGAGAATGTACAAAGATCAGTAGCCCATTAGGGCAATAGGCGTATATACAAGCCGGGGGGAAAAAACCTCCTAAAGAGGGAAAAAAGTGCCCCGGTGGTCCTAGTGTGTTCACACACATCACTAACTAAATATATCAACAAATCCCCCCTAGGAGTGATGCGATGAACAAGGAGCTGGCACTCATGTATAAGGAAGTGCCAAGCTATGTGGAAATCACTCCACAAAAGGAAGTAAGCCCAAAGCTTTGCGGAAAGCTTCAAACTTCTCCCTAGGAAGAGCCTTCGTTAAAAGGTCTGCAATATTCTCCTGTGTGGGCACATGTGCCAAGTTGATCTCCCCAGTAGAGAACCTCTCCCTAACATAATGATAATGCACCTCAATGTGCTTAGTGCGAGCATGGAACAGAGGGTTCCTTACAAGTGCCAATGCACTCTGACTCTCAGTGAAGATGGTGGTGGAAGAAGACTGACCAACACCCAAATCAGCCATAAGGCGTCTGAGCCACACACACTCAATAGTAGCCGTGAAAGCTACCCTATACTCACCCTCACAACTAGAAGTGGCCACAGTAGGCTGCTTCTTTCTCAACCAAGATATACATGAGCTACCAAGCATGAAGCAAAAGCCACTAGTGGACACACGAGTGTCATAGCAACCAGCCCAATCAGAGTAAAAAAAAGCATGCAAATCTGGTGGTAGTGATCCCCCCTTGGGATAAAACAGCCCAAGTAGCTGACTACCACTCAAGTAGCAAAAGATGCGGTTAACCGCCTGCCAATGCTTGACTCTTGGGCAATGCATAAATGTGCACATCCGTGAGACAAAAAACTGAATATCTGGCTGAGTAATGCATAAGTAAATCAAGCACCCAACAGCTTGTTGATAGAGAAAAGCATCATGCATCTCGAGCATCATGAAGACTCAATCGTAAACGTGTCTCCATAGGAGTGGCAATAGGCTTACAATCTTCAAGGCCAAAATGCTCCAATAATGTGTCAATGTATTTCGTTCGACACAAAGCCATTCCACCATCAACTTGCGTAAATTGAATACCCAAATAGTGATGCAAATGCCCCAAATCAGACATCTCAAATGAGGCATGCAAATCAGCGTTAAAATCAGCAATATGCTTCTCAATAGGACCAGTGAGCAGTATGTTGTCAACATAGACAACAATGATCAGAAGCATATCATTAGCACACTTAACATATAAGGAGCTTTCAGTATGATTGTTCTCAAAACCATGTGCAATTAGATAGGCATGTATCTTCTCATACCAAGCACATGCTACTTGCTTTAAACCATATAATGCCTTCTTTAACCTGCACACCTGGTTTTCATGCCCTTTTTGCACAAAGCCACGGGGATGAAAAACATACACTTCATCATGCAAGACACCATTCAGAAGTGTTGTTTTAATGTCCAACTGATGTACATTCCAACCATGATGAGCTGCAAGTGCACATATGCTACGAACAGTAGTCATTCGGCAAGTAGGTGCAAAGGTCCCATCAAAATCAATGCCCCTTTCTTGTGCATAACCCTTTGCAACAAGCCTAGCCTGATACCTGTCAACTATACCATCAAGCTTATGCTTCAGCTTGTATACCCACTTTAGTCCCAATGGCCTTCTTGCCTGGAGGCAAGTCACATAAAGACCAAGTACCATTCTTCATTATAGCATCATATTTAGATTGCATAGCATCCATCCAATTTTTTGAATCTTGTGCTTCATCAAACGAAATAATCTCATTCTCATCACACAGACTAGATGCAGCCATAGCATAGCAATCTGATACAAAAAACGCATTATAAGAGCCTGAACGAGTACGATATGATAGAGGTGCATCTAATCTGCTATCATGAAAAGTCTACACCAGCCATTTTGGCATAGTTTTTGCCTCCTTAATATCAGCTCTCTCATCAACTAGTGCATCATCTAAATCTGCAGCAAGGTATCATACATCTCTTTCAATGTAGATTTTATCATCCCGAAGGAAGCATGTGATCCACCAACTATAAAGAAAGTCAACTCTCCCTGTGTTGCATGCAAATCTTTTGCAGAAGCATGTGTTTGTAGTAGCCAAGTGCTTTTCTTAACCATACATATGCAAAAATAAAAGACAAAAAAAAAGTCAAACCCAAAGACATCTATAAGTGTGCATGAAAACAATGAGGAATTAGTTTAAGCTTGTGAGATAGAAAATTTCTCAACTCTTCAATTTGCACAATAGTGTTAGAGATGACCTAGGTCCAAATCTGCCTCCAAGTGTAACTTTTGAGCCTTGCAAGTTTAGACATTCTAGAGAGAATAAAATCAAGGCATTTTCTTATAGTAAACTAAATGTAGTTCCTTAAATGATGTCTTAGAACCTGATTCGTAAAAATTTCAAAGAGACAATTTTAATCTCTTATGCATGCTCTACCTTTCTCTTAATTCTTTCATCTTCATGTATAATTTTCAACCAAAAAACATGATGTGGATAAGGTTTAGAGAGAGAATATAGAACTTCTCATCCCTAAATTTTTGCCTACATGCATCAAATGACCTAATTATTCATTCTAAACAGTATCCCAACAATTTAATTCCAAAAATTCAAAATGAATTATCTTATTATTGAAAGGGCTATTACACAATTTAAGATCTACCTTAAGAGCACACAGGTGCATAATGCTTTCATCTTTGAACTTGCTTTTAGTAGTAAAGTTTTGATATTCTAGTATTTTTTATCTTCTCTAGTACTCATGTGTTCTCTTTCTTACATGGTGTCAGAGCCATTACTTATCTATAGTAGAGAGGACTACTTTCTAAACTTGCAAGTATATTTTTGTTATCACCATAGTGCATGAGTAATAGCTTCATCTTCTAGTTTTGGTGCATCTAACAATGTTATTCTTGCACCAATTTGCATTCATCCACCTCCATTCACTAAAGGGAAGCTTGATGGAAAAAATTACACACTTGGTAAGTTTAAGGTGCCTGAAGTTTGAGGATAGCTGACCCATTGTTGTGTTATGAAGGATTCAACGAAGGATGTAAACGAAGACCTTGTAGAATCTGCACTGATGTCTTCCAAAGGACTAATCAAAGGATGTAAAAGAAGCCCCCTCAAAAAAGAAATTTGGTTTACCCTTACTACAATAATCACCCTCTGATGTGTGTGAAGTAAGTAGCCTAGACACATTATAGACCAGTGATGCCCTAGAAGAGGCCAAAAATCACTTTCACTCTCACTCTCATTTTCACACTCTCACTCTAAATCACAAGGTAATTCTTTGATTTTTGGCCTTTTCTTTTGACCCAAAAAATCTCTTTCAATGTAGATTTTATCATCCCGAAGGAAGCCTGTGATCCACCAACTATAAAGAAAGTCAACTCTCCCTGTTTTGCATGCAAATCTTTTGCAGAAACATGTATTTGTAGTAGTCAATTGCTTTTTTTAACCATACATATCCAAAAATAAAAGGAAAAAAAAACAAAAATTCAAACCCAAAGACATCCATAAGTGTGCATAAACAAAAATAGTGAGGAATTAGTTTAAGCTTGTGAGATAGAAAATTTTTCAACTCTTCAATTTGCACAATAGTGTTAGAGATGACCTAGGTCCAAATCTGCCTCCAAGTGTCACTTTTGAGCCTTGCAAGTGTAGACATTCTAGAGAGAATAAAATCAAGGCATTTTCTTATAGTAAACTAAATGTAGATCCTTAAATGAGGTACTTAGAACCTGATTTGTAAAAATTTCACAGAGACATTTTTAATCTCTTATGCATGCTCTACCTTTCTCTTAATTCTTTCATCTTCACATATAATTTTCAACCAAAAAACATGATGTGGATAAGGTTTAGAGAGAGAATATAGAACTTCTCATCCCTAAATTTTTGTCTACATGCATAAAATGACCTAATTATTCATTCTAAACATTATCCCAACAATTTAATTCCAAAAAATCAAAGTGAATTATCTCATTATCGAAAGGGCTATTACACCATTTAAGTTCTAACTTGAGAGCACACAGGTGCACAATGCTTTCGTCTTTGAACTTGCTTTTAGTAGAAAAATTTTGATATTCTACTATTTTCTATCTTCTCTAGTACTCATGTGTTCTCTTTCTTACATGGTGTCAGAGCCATTACTTATCTATAGTAGAGAGGACTACTTTCTAAACTTGCAAGTATATTTTTGTTATCACCATAGTGCATGAGTAATAGCTTCATCTTCTAGTTTTGGTGCATCTAACAATGTTATTCTTGCACCAATTTGCATTTATCCACCTCCATTCACTAACGAGAAGCTTGATGGAGAAAATTACACACTTGCTAAGTTCAAGAGTTTTATAGTTTTGGACTTTTATGAATTGTTTGATAATTTCATGGGGCCAACAGGGCCTGATCTAGAGCCAATTTTGATGGAAGATCCAAACTATCTAAATGAAAACCAAATCTCTTCTTCACAAGATAGGTTTATGAGACCATACTCGCCGAGGCTTAAGATCTCACATACAGTTTTCGAAAAGCAAACCACATAAGTAAAGAAAAATAGAAGGCAACCCCATTGAGCTCAAAGATAACTTCCCTACAAACTCAACAACACAAATCCTTGTTCATACTACATTTACATGTTTTTTTCTATTCAAGATATTGATCTTTATATTTTGCACATGCAACAAGCATGATCTCAACTTGCCACATTAGATGGACTTTTATGGTAGAAGCCAATGTGCATAACAAACCAGGATCAATCCAGCTAAGAATATACACCATCTGTTAAATAAGAGGAGGATATTGTTTTGCCTACCAGAAATTGCATTGACAAAAAAACATATGAATCCTATATTAAAAATATGGCAACATAAGTCCAAAAGCACCTAGAAGAGATAGAGAACTGAGACATGGGGAAACTACAACCTTTTAGCAAAAAGCAATAGAATGCCGTCAATTTCTCACACCTACATTGTCATACATATCAGTAAAAACATATACATACATACTTGCACATACCTTCCCACATCTGCATATACGTATGTAGGTCGTGCACATACATACCTGCCAATGCATACCTTCCCATACATATCTACACATGCATACCTACCCATATATGCCTACACATATATACCTGACCATACATGTCTACACATGTATGGTCGCACATATGAGTCAAAGCAAATACATACATACCTACCTATACCAAGGAGGAGAGATGATTTATCTTATTGAATTTAACAAGTCCATACCATTAGGGCATCTTTATTGCTTTGAACTTGTCTTTCATACATGTGCATAATACATATACATACTTGATACATATCAATCCACGCATATGCATACCTATGGATATACAAATATGCATAAATGTACAAATTCTAACCATATAAATAGCAAAACATAAATATGGCATATGAAGAAAAAATGTTTCCATTTATTTTAGAATATACATATCAAGGTCTTGCACACACTTGCACATACACACACCTGCATACATACTTCCACACACATCTAGAAACAAAATTATCATACCAAACTTTTAATCAGAGATAGGTCCCCATATTTTCTATGTACAAGCCTTGAAATCCTATAAAAGGACTATTCACTGTACACACATACATACACACATATAAGCATGAATAGAAACATAATATATACATGCAAGCATCACACATACATCCAAACATACACATGTAAATACATACATACATACATAAATGCAAGAATACAAGAGTACAAACATACACATATGCAAGCATCACACATGCACACATATATACATACACACATACATATTACATACATACATACAAGAATACAAGAATACAAGAATTTGTGCACTTGCAACCCAACATGGTTGGAATGTATATCATTTGGACATTAAAACTACATTTTTGAATGGTGGCTTACATGAAGAAGTGTATGTTTTTCAGCCCGATGGTTATTTGTAGAAAGGGCACGAAAACAAAATGTGCATGTTGATAAAGGCATTATATGGTTTGAAGCAAGCACCACGTGCTTTTTTTGAAAAGATACATGCGTACTTGATTGCACATGGTTTTGAGAGCAGCCCAACTCAGATCACGTTATATGTTAAGCGTAAAAATGATATGTTAAGGCTGATTTGCATGCCTCAACCTAGAAAGGTTTTGCAAGTACCACTTGATATAAAAGAGCTTCAACTTTGTTGATCATAATAGACCTTGTGCTTGGTGATGTTGAGTAGTGGTAGCACATTATAAGCCAAAGTCTCTTAGTACGTTGCATCCAATTGTAACATTTCTCTCATTTTGTATGGTTCTTACCAATGAGGAAGCCACTTGCCTCACAATTGTGTCTATATTTGTGGTCTATGTAAGGGAACAAGCATACCAATCTATAATTTGTTATTCCATATTTTTTTATTGTGAACTTGCTTTTTTTTAATTTGTGTCTTCTCCAACTGCTTTGCTACCTCTAGTCAAATTTTTGCCAATTTTTTGAGTGCTAATAGTATAAGAGAAACCCTAGGATCTTTTCTTACATGCATAGATCTTGTATGGGGAGAATCACATAAAAACTCAAAGGGGTTAATAGGAATTATTCCATAGACGAGTTGAAAAGGCGAGTGGCCTATGTTTTCTTTGCATGCCAACCTGTAGCCTATAGTGTGCCTAGATAAGAAGTGCCCCAAGTAGTACCCTTTAATATACTTTTCTTTCTTAGCATCCCTATCATTATTTTATTTGTGAATCTCCTTGTCCATCGGCCCTTGAATAATATGAATAGGAAGTACTCTGGAGATTCATGTACTTGTTAAAAACTTCATACAAAAAATTATTAACAATGTGTATTCCTTGATTTATTTTATTTGAGGACTCGGCTTATCCATTGGCCCTTGGATAATATGCACAGGAAGTGCTATGGAGATCCTTGTACTTCTTTAAAAACTCATACAAAATGTTATTAACAAAGTGTGCTCCTTGATCACTACACATTTCAAGTGGACAACCAAAGTTGCAAAAAATCTTGATATACACAAAATCAGTAGTTGTTTGGGCTATGAAATCTAGAGAAGCAATAGCCTCGACACACTTTGTTGCATAGTGAATGGCAACTAGAAAATACTTATCCTATCTTGAAAAGGATGCATGAGTGATAGGCCCTATAAAATCTAACCCCCAGTTCCCAAATGGTTGCCATGATGTGGAGATGACCAATGGATTTTTTTTCTACTTTGTGGACTTTTGACCACATCTTTGAGAGACATCACATGCCTAAGCCCTTTCCTCGACATCTCTAAATAATGTTGGCCACCATAAACCCACATCTAGGACTATATGGCTCATAACATGGTGAGGGAGGTGCCCACTACCTAGTCCATCATGTGCCATCTCAATGATGTGTCTTGCCTCCTCTCATGCACTTCCTAAGAAGATTATCCTTACCATCTCTATATAGTTTACCTTCAATACATGTAAAAGGAGTGCACTTTATTAGCAACCTCTTCCTTTGTGCAAAATTAGCTCTATCTCGATACTTAACAGTCTTGAAAAAATCTCTCATATCATAACACCACCCTTGTGCTTAAACTATGAATAGCTCAGCATCCAAAAATTCATCTTCCCTTCATGATGAATTATTCACCTAGAAGGTAATGGTGGCGTTTTTGGACCGTGTTGAGCTAGAACCTAGTTCATATATGTTTGTACATTACTCAAATTATATTGAAATGACTTCCATATGCTTTGATTCTATAAAAAAAAATTTATTGATTATTTTATAGAGATTTATTATTTGAATAAAGAGATAAATTAGATAACGGATCTTCAAGAGCAAATGTTTGGATATTTTTTTTGTTGCACGATCTTACATATGTACACGCACACATATGTACATTATTTGATTGAAAAGTAAAATATAGTATTCCAAAATATACTATGCCTTTTTTGAATTTAACGAATCTGCAGTACATATTGATGTTAGTTCTTCAAACATTCCCTAATTTCTGTGGTAGCATCTTTCTATCATCGTCTCGATAAGAAATCGTCATCACACTCAGAACTCGTGTAGAAAGGAAGACGAATCGCCATGTTGAGCACCCCGACCGAACGGTGAGAGGAATTCTTTACGCTGAAACTCACTACATGCCACGAGGGGAAGGAACACACAATGGCTATTAGAGGTAAGACGGCGGTCCCTATCATCGTCTGACGACTTCTACAGGAACTTGAACGTCTGTCTTCACAAAAGAGGCGGATAACTATGAAAGATCCAGATGATGATGATGATGATGAAGTTGCAGAGAATGAGGGAGGGAGGGGAAGATCAAGGATGAAGGATGGATGATTCGCCCACTGCAAGTCCGAGGAGCTGATGTTCCCGTCGGAGTCGATGAGCGTGTCAGCGCGCACACTACCGAATTGGAGCTGCTCAGAGGCTGCGATAAGGGCATCCGCTCTCTGGAATGGACCTGCTAGCCAAGCTGCAGGATAGTATCGTGCGTGCCGATGGTCCAGCTTGAAGCTCAAATCTTCCGCCGAGATTAACCTCACTTGTATTGCATTACCTTGGACAACGCCCATCTCTCTCTCTCTCTCTCTCTCTCTCTCTCTCTCTCTCTCTCTCTGTGCGTGTGTGCTGCCTGGTGATTGTTGCTCTTGCTTTGTCGGGGAAAGCACTTGGCAAACAAGAATGCAGTTATATGTATTTGGAATGGCTCTCGACCAGCAGGACGTAGATCATTTCGATGTTGAAGACGCGAACCTTCCGTGCGGGCTAAAGACGGAGAACAGGAAGTATCGTTTCTGTCGCAGAATCTTCGTGGTCTTCCGCGTTGTGTGCGCTGGAGTAATTTAACGAAACTTCCCTTCAGTCTTTGAGAAACGTGTTCGCTGGCAGAAAACGAGAGAAACGTGTTCCTGAAGTCGTGATTTAGTTCACACTATGGTTTGGGTTACATGAATTAATGTCCTTGAATGTCGTTTATGGTCTTTTGTGATTTTGAATTCAACAGTAGTATCAGAAAGAGGACATCTTTTGACGGAGAGAAGTGAACGTATGCTCAATGTCTCACTTTCATGAAGCACCACTCGAGTTTGAGAAGATCATGTATGTCAAAGTTCCTCACTCAAGAGCACATGAATGATTGGAATTATAAGGACGATTAAAAAAATGTGATTAAGCTATAAATAGGTTGGCATATCATTTGTGCCTTCAACATTTTGTATGAGGGCCCCATCATTGCAATCTTTGGGAGAACTCAGATGATGTATGCGTATGTGTGTTACAAAAACGCATTTGAGAGGAAGTTCTTATATGAAATTCTTTTAAAGCTATTGAGTGAGAGAGAGTGTGTGTGTCAGAGACAAAAGTGCACTCGGTCCTCCATGGGTATACCTTCTTCCTTTGTTCTGGAAGTTTCAAGTAGGGTACTTTGTAATACAAAGATCCTTAATTACAAACTTATCATGGAAGGATGTAAAAGAATCCCCCTCAAAAAAACATTGGTTTACCCTTGCTACAATAATCACCCTCTGACGTGTGTGATGTAAGCATTCTAGACACATTCTTGACCGGTGATGCCCCCCATCTTCGAAGTATTCTTTTCCCTCTCCTATCCTCCATCCGCGCAATCTCTCTCTCTCTCTCTCTCTCTCTCTTACCTTCTCTTGCAAGTACACGCTCCCCATGGGCATATTCTAGGAAATCTCCAAAAGCACTCATATAACATTACCTCTCTCTCACTCATGTGTGCAACGATAGTTGCCCAATCTCTTCTCCTTAGTTTCTATTTATTGGGATCTTATAGAAGGTCCTCTCCAATGTGTCATGATGGAATGGCAAGGTAAGCCCGTAAGTGACTTCAATAAGCTCATCTCCTCCTCTTCTACATAAGGACAAGATGGCGAAAGGGTAAAAGCATTCGGTTGTTCAATCTCCTCCTCTTCTACATAAGAACAAGATGGCGAAATGGTAAAATCATTCGGTTGTTCAATCTCCAATATAACTTGCACTATCCATTAGGAATCAGAACTATGCAACTCTTGCACTTGGAAGGAGTGGTGCCAGGAGCCTCTAGGAGGAGCATGGTAAGGAGTCAATGATCCGATGGGTCGATGCAAACATCAACTTCACAAGAGAGTCTCTTGGTGCCTTTCCCATTCTTGGTTGTGCTCAGTTAGTTCATGTAATCGACTCTTTTCTGTCGTTTCCATTTGTGCATACTTCTTGGCACTTGCGTACTCTTCTTTGTGTGTTTTATTGTGCTTTTTTTATTGGAGTTTGGGGTCTGCGGAAGCACATGAACAACACAAGGAAGAAGAAGAAGCTTGGATCACAAAACACAATACTAAATGTATTACCACTAGAATGTACAAAGATAAGTAATCCATTAGGGGTATAGGCATATATACAAGCCAAGGGAAAAAACATCTCCTAAAGAGGGAAAAAAGTGCCCTGATGGTCCTAGAGTGTTGACACACATCACTACCTAAATATATCAACAAATCCCCCTCTAGGAGTGATGCGGTGAACAAGGAGCTAGCACTTATGTATAAGAAAGTGCCAAGCTATGTGGAATCAATCCACAGAAGGAGGTAAGCCCAAAGCTTTGCGAAAAGCTTCAAACTTCTCCCTAGGCAGAGCCTTTGTGAAAAGGTCTACAATGTTCTCCTATGTGGGCACATATGCCAAGCTAATCTCTCTAGTGGAGAACCTCTCCCTGACATGATGATAACGCACCTCAATGTGCTTAGTGCAAGCATGGAACACACAGACCCAAATTAGCCATAAGATGTCTGAGCCACACACACTCAATAGTTGCTATGAACATTGCCCTATACTCAACCTCACAACTGGAAGTGGCCACAATAGATTGCTTCTTACTCAACCAAGATATACATTAGCTACCAAGCATGAAGCAAAAGCCACTAGTGGACACATGAGTGTCATAGCAACCAGTCCAATCAGAGTCAAAAATGGCATGTAAATATGGCGGTAGGGGTCCCCCCTTGGGATAAAACAATCCAAGTTGTTGGGTACCACTCAAGTAGCGAGAGATACACTTAACCACCTGCCAATGCTTGACACTTGGGCAATGCATAAACCTGCTCATATGTGACACAACAAACTAAATATCTAGTCAAGTAATGCATAAGTAGATGAAGCATCCAATAGCCAAGTGATAGAGAACAGCATCAAATGCATCTCTAGCATCATGAAAACTCAATCATAAACTTGTCTCCATAGGAGTGGCAATAGGTTTATAGTCTTCAAGGGCAAAACAAAGCAAAAATGTGTCAATATATTTCATCTGACTCAAAGCTATTCTGCCATCAACTTGCATAAACTGAATGTCCAAATAATGATACAAATGACCCAAGTTAGACATCTCAAATGAGGCATGCAAATCAGCCTTAAAATCAGCAATATGCTTCTCATGAGGACTAGTGAGCAGCATGTCATCAACATAAACAAAAATGATCAGAAGCAATTCATTTACACACTTAACATATAAGATGCTCTTAGTTGGACTATTGTCAAAACCATGTGCAATGAGATAGGCATGTATCTTTTCATACCAAGCATGTGGTGCTTGTTTCAAACCATACAATGCCTTTTTCAACCTACACACTTGGTTTTCATGCCCTTTTTGTACAAAGCCACGGGGTTGAAAAACATACACTTCTTCATGCAAATCACCATTCAAAAATGCAGTTTGAATGTCCAATCCAACCATGATGCTGCAAGTGCAGAGATGCTATGAACAGTAGTGATTTGACATGTAGGAGAAAAGGTCTCACCAAAGTCAATGCCTCTTTCCTGAGCATAACCCTTTGCAACAAGCCTAGCTTTATACCTATCAATTGTTCCATTAGGCTTACACTTAAGCTTGTATGCCCACTTAGTGCAATGATCTTCTTGCTAGGAGGCAAGTCACATAAAGGTGAGGTACCATTTTTTATGATAGCATCATATTTTGATTGCATAGCAACAATCCATTTTTTAGAATTTTGTGCTTCATCAAACGAAATAGGCTCATTCTCATCACAGAGACTAAAGGCAGCCATAGCATAGCGAGACCCAAACAAAGCACGATGAGAGCCAAAAAAAGTATGATATGATATAGGTGCATCTAGTTTATTGTCATGCAAAGTCTGCACCAGCCATTTTGGCATATTTTATGCCTCCTCAATATCAACTCTCTCATCAACAAGTGCATCATAAAAATTTGCATCAGAAATGGAATGATCTGTATCATCACATGAAACATGTAAAGGTTGAGAAGTTGCCTCATTAGGACCAGCACTAGACTACCCACCTGTAAAAAGAGGCAACAAATTATCATACATATCTTTGGAGCTAACAGATGTCTCCTTAGTACATGAAAGTAATGGCTGAATAGCACTTCCACAAGAACAACATCATGGCTAACCAAAATTTTTTTAATCTGTGGATGATAGAGACAACAGCCTTTGCTTTTAGAACTGTACCCAACAAAAATACCTTTCATTATCACCCAATTTCTTGCATTGTTGTTGATGCTCTAATGCATATGCCAGACAACCAAAAACACGCAGGTGAGCAACAGATGGCTTGCAACCATGCCAAGCCTCATATGGAGTGATAGATTACAATGCTTTAGTGGGACACATGTTAAGTACATATGTTGCACACATGACAACCTCAAGCTAGAAACTATGTGGTAAAGCTTGACTCTTGATCATAGACTCGCCATCTCCATGAGTCACCTATTCTTTTATTCAGCAACTCCATTCTATCGAGGTGTGTATGGTAGTGTACATTGACATTTTATTCCACCTTCAACCAGAAATGCATTGAAGTCAAAAGACAATTATTCCCCCCTCGATCAGAATGGAGGATGCCCATTTTACATGCTGATAGATTTTTAACCAAAAACAAAAACTGTTTGAAGCAGAAAGACTCTTCAAACTTTGCTTTCAATGGATATACTCATGCATTCTTGGAAAAATCATCAATGAAATTCAAGAAGTAAAGATAATTTCCAAAAGAGTGTGGCTGCATAGGACCACAGACATTAGTGTGAACAACTTGCAGTTTTTAAGTTGCTCAAACTTAACCATCTTTTGGAAAAAAGGAGCACTACATTTTGCCCAAGATACAACCTTCATAAACATGTTTACCAATGCCTCAAGTTTCGGTAAAGAGGACACCATTCAGATTTCTGCATGCATAGCAAACTAGCAAAATTCAGATGACCAAAGCGTGCATTTCAAAGCTTTGCATCTGACATAGCCTAAGAATCATGTACTGCACATGCTAAATCATTAATAGATTTTTCATAATCTATGAGCTTATACGACCCATGACATAATATGCCAGAAGCAATAATGACATTGCCATTTGATAGATCATGAACTATACATCTATCATCAATGTATTTCACAACCAAGCCAATATTGTCTAAAATTGAAATTGATAACAGATTCTTCTTGATCCCTCGCATAAATAAAGCATCTGAGAATGTAAAAGAACTACCATCAGCAGTAGTTAGAATGATCTTACTTACTCCCATAACAAGATAAGAGGAGTTGTTGGTGCATGTGATAGTATTCCCTGTAGGGCAGGCTCGAGTGAAGTGAAGAAACTATGTTACAAGGTAATATGTTTGTTCATCCCACTATCAAAGTACCAAACATCTGAGTCTACTGTAGGCATACATTGTTCATGAGACGATGGGTCATAACTAAAAAAACAGTGGTAAATGCCTATTCTTCATTCTGCACAAGATTACTAGACTCTATTTTGGATATAGATGCCTCTACAACAACCATTCCAGCCTATTTCTTCCTTGCCTCTTTAGCAACAAGTTTTGGATAGCTCTTTATGACATGATCAATTCCTTTACAGTATTTGCAAAACAATTTTTTCTTTCCTGTTTTCTTCTTGTCTCTATCTTCCTTCTTTGATTGTGCAAAAGTAGCATATTTTTGCTTACTAGTAGAAGAGATCCATTTATCTTTGCCCTTCTGACTAGCTAGGAAAGCTTGATCTATAACACGCATTATGGACCTATGATCTTCCTGCAACAAAATAGAGACTAACTCCGCAAATGTTAAGTCATTTGGATTGCCTTTCATCATCAAATGAAGAGTAGAAGCAAAAATCTGATATGAATTGGGAAGACCATTTAGAACAGTTTGCACAAGTGAACTGTCACACAAGACCTCATTAGTAGAGATTAATTGTTCCTTCAAATCTTTGATCTTTATTAGACAACTATCCATGGAATCTCGTTCATTCATGTGCTCACTCTCCAACTGTTTTTTGAGGTAAGCAACACGAGCCTCATTCCTTTCAACCTATAACGTGGTAAGTGTATCCCAAGCATCCTTAGTTGTTCTGCAAGAGTGAATGTGAGAAATAATGGCACGTTGACAAACAAGGCTATCAATGCATGTGCCTGAGCATCTTTATCATCCCAAAACATTTTCTCTACAGTAGGTGTAGCAGGAACCATAGCACGAATAAAAGAATATCTTCATCTTAAATTCCATCTGCATCACCTTCACCAATTGTGTTTGCAAATGAAATAGGATGTTTTTCAACACCCTGCACAATATTCCATAGTCCTTTTGCAACCAATACATGACGCATCATATAAGCCTACAATGGGTAATTGGTACTATCCAACTTATCCTCAATAGCCAGCATACGGAATACATCACTACTTTCAGCCATGGCCATTGACTAAAATAGTCTGATGCATAAAATTGATTGTATCTCAAAAAGTTGAATAGAACTACCTTATCAAGTTTTGTTAAACCTATACCAAACTTCAAGATGCTTATACTGATGAACCAAAACCTGTATATATCTTTGGCACAAAAAGATGAAATTGCCTACATAAGCACGATGATAGTGCGTTTGGAGGCCGAAACAAGCTCATGTCATGATTTCGGCACCACAAAATGAAGTTGTTTTGATCTCCTAATCATGCTCAGTATGCTCAGCAAATTTTATGCGATTCTGAGACTGTGATTGGAGGGATGTCAACGATGCCCTAGATGAAGTAGTGACCTGCTCTAATACCGATTGTCGGAGTACTTCGAGGTCTATGGAAGCACACAAACAACACAAGGAAGAATAAGAAGCTTGGAGCACAACACACAATACTGAATGTATTACCACAAGAATGTACAAAGATAAGTAACCTGTTAGGGCTATAGGCATATATACAAGCAGAGGGAAAAAGACATCCTAAAGAGGGAAAACAGTGCCCTGACAATCCTAGAGTGTTCACATACATCACTATCTAAATTTATCAACATTTTTGTGGGCACATTCTTAAAAGGTATTGTGACCGATTACTCTTAAATAGTCCTCACTGCCCCTTAATACCAACCCAAAACAATCTACAAATTTTGGCACACGTTGGGACCATAGAGTCATACTGATTTGGTTGGCCGTGTCATTTTTTGTATTTTAAAATGCCTCCATGCATTCTATGACTAGGATCCGCTATGATCATAACTCTCTTAGCCCCATTCGAACTCCCTACAGACCTCCCAACCATAGGGGGAGAGAAATATGGTACTCAAATCTTGAAGACAGCCACCCACAAACCTCATTGCCTAAATCTACCATGGCCCATGGGGATATTGCTTCATTACTATCTTGGATCAACATCCACTTCCCTATAGGGGACTTCAATTCAGGACCATGAATATCATCTAAGATTATTCCTAGTGCTACACAAAAGCACAAGCGTGGAAGGGAGGATGGATGTCTTCCCCGCCCTTTTTCCTACAACCTTGGATAGATTGGAAAACAAGTGGTTCAGCTAGTTCGAGGAGGATCACTTCCTCATGTGGGAAACATTGAAGGAAGCATTCTTGGTTGCCTTCAAGCCAGGGAATCAACATTGTCTTTGAATCTCTCCATCGAATTTAGATGGTTTATTAATTACCCTTAATACTCAAATCAAACCTCAGTATCTAACTTTTAAAGAATTCAATGCCTTGCTTATGGAGGAGGAGTTGTGGCTCAGGGCAAGGAGTAGTGGCAACAAAGGAGATGTTGCATTAACAAAAAATCAAGCAAAGCGGTGACGGTGTTGGGAAGAAGGAGGTCGCGCAGGAAGCCGGCGCGGGGGTTGGATCAGGCCCCTTTTACAGGTGTGCGCCCGTTCCCGCTGTCCTGCGAGCGGCATCTACGTGCTGGGCGCCTCGCCTATACTCTCTGGAGTGTGTGCGATCCTCGTAGGGCCCCTGCCCCTCGGAAGTGACGAGACGAACGTGCGTGCGTACGCATGAGACTGTAGGCATCGGGAAAGAGACAATCAGAAACAACAGTAATACATGGGATGCACACAAAGCTCAATGATATGATCAAAAAGTAACGGCGGTCGACCAATAAAATTTGAACGATACATTGATGCCCGCTAGAGTGCGGGTCGACGATACAAAAATCCGCTACAGTGCGGAACAGGTGAATACAAATATATGCCGCTGCTACAGTGCGGATCGGCTAGATACGATATGCCTCTCGCTACAGTGCGGAAACGCGCCCAGGATCTTCGGCTTCAGTCTTCGTGGTTGGGTCTTTTCTTCCAAACTTCGGTCTTCTCTTTTCTTCAAGTATCTTCAGCAAATGATTTTCTTCACTTCATAAATTGCAATAGCCTCCAATCACGCAGTAACCTTGAAAGAATTTCCACAATCAAGATCCACGAGGTGTACTCTTTTCTTTAGTCATTAATCTTCAATTCTTTACTTCATACAATCCTCCAATATCATCAACTGCTCCAACCTGGAGGAGAGGATCCGCAAGGATAGTCCACGGGGCATGGGAGGGCAAATCATCAGTAAAATTTCTCTCATGAAAGAAAAAAGAAAACTATTAGCTTTGTGAAGCTCAACAAGAAACATATAATGACATCGTGAGCTATTCTTCAACCATTTCGTTGTGTTAATATCTTGCATGTTATGCTAACTTCATGAATAACGATTTGAACCATACGTGAAACATTACTTGAATGAGTCCGTTTCGCTCAACATTTTTATGAACATATCTTATTGTCACGGAAAGTTGATGTTTTGACTTCACCACATTCTTTCTAATTCCAAACAATTATAGCAGAACTTATTTTTGTGCTTTCAAAATGCAAAAATTAGAGCTTACTACAATCATTATGTACATATTGTGCATAGTGAATAGAACTGCATAGTTACATACATATCCAACATAGATAAAGCAGATCTTATACATTTGGTTTCTTTCAATTCGTCTTCGCCCCACTACGTCAAGCTTCTCCAAACTAGTGGTAGCATGATTGTTATTGAAGAATGTTGCATATAGATGCTCGTCCAGTCCCTTTGGGATTTAGAATAATAGTATTTCTACAGCTGAATGGGATTTAGAATAATAGTATTTCAACAATCAGTTGGCATAGCTATCTGCATCACAGAGTCTTTTAAGCGATCATGTATTTGTGATTGTTATCAGATGATCGGAATGTTCAAGTGATATCCGTTGATTTATGAAGCTATGACCACATATCAAAACTTATATAACGCAATTGTGGTCTCTCTCTCTCCCAACATTTCATGATCCTCCACGTGCGCAACCAGCCGCCTAAAGCTGCCGACACCCATTTCTCTGTAGTTCTCTCTCTCTCCCGATATATTCTCTGCGTGTCGCCGCCATCAGGTGATTCTCTCTACATCGCTTACAGCTGCCTATTTCTCTCCCCGAAAGCTTGTGACAGTCTCTCTCTACATTGCGACACATCAGCGAACAGCAATGAGCTCTCTCTCTTCTCGTCTAGCCAAAAATCTCTCTGTGCCAATCGTGCACGAGGATCTCTGCACAGCGCCTCCACTATCAAAGTCTCGCTCTCTTCGTCCACGACAAGTTTCTCCCCTCCACTTATGTCTGCCGGACCCCGGTGTCCATGCGCAAGCAGCCAAGCTTTCATCTCTCTCTCTTGCGAACACCGTTAGGACCCCTCTCTCTCTAAATTCTCGTGCCCCGTCAGAGTAGCTCAGCGCCATCGTCGAAGAACCTCTCTCACTTCCGTCATAACAGACACCACGTCTGCCTATCCTCTCATGGCTCTGAATTTGATTATTCCAAAACTAACTTCATTTTAATCCCTTTAGTGCAACAAAAAAATGGAACTACAACACTCATGGAGGGTAACAGTCACACACGAAAAAGAAATAGAGTTTCTTATACCTATGGCAAGTGAAAACTCTTCCCTCTCCGTCTCTCTCTCGTGGGCATGGTGATGAAGAGTAAAACAAGAACATGACCAAGCAAGAATAGACAAGGAGCATACCTGGAGGAGAGGATCCACAAAGGCAATCCACACGATGGGGAAGAAACAAATGAGTTTGGACTTATTTATAGGCCCCTCCCTAGGACTTCCTTCTAGAAAGTTCTAACCTCCTCAATGAACTTTACATTTTTGGCAGTCTTTTAATTTTTTCCTAAACCAAGGTTTCGATTTCACACTGGATGTTCACAATTTAATTGGTTTTTAGGGTTTGACCTACAGAAACCGCCATTTCTAAGGGTCTAAGCTAGGGTTTTCTGTCCAAGAACTTAGGGGTTTCCTCACAATTAACTCAACCTTATCAATTTAATGGTTTATTTACAGTTTGGAACTAAACACCAAGGGTTTCCAAGGGTTCAAGTCTAGTTTTTATAGGGTAAACCAGCATGTTTTTAGGGATTTCTAAGGGTCAAACCTATGGGTTTATGGATTCAGCTAGCATCATGGGTATTTACAAATATACAAGCCTAATCAACAAGAATCACACGGTTCGGCATCTGCCACTCAATCAAATCGGCCAAAACACAGTGAAAACACTTCCTCAGTGAAAACACCACACAGAACTCATAAAATCAATCAACTTTGAAAAAAATCAATGCACACTCCCTGCGGGATCTCATCCCGACAACGGGATGAAATCCCTCTAGGATTGTGTGCAAGATTTTTTTCAAAAATTTTATGTTTATGCTTGTCATGGTCTGGTGCATTTTTTGCAAGAAGAAGAAATGAGTTGTGCTGATCAATTATTTGATTGAATGAGTGATGAGAAACATTTCATTTGTACATTAGACTTGTATATTTACTTGAATAAAACCAACTCTTTAAAACCCCAAACCCCTAGTTTCATTTTAAACTGAAACCATTAAAAACCCCATGTGTCTGATAGAAAAACCCCTAGCTCAAGAACATTAAAAAGCTCACATTTAACCCTTGAAAATCTTATTTTGAACCCTTAGAAACCTTGGGTTCAAACCCTTAATGTATATATTTAATCATTAATTGGATGTTACTAACCTAATCACAAGAAGACCTAAGTTTTCCCAAATAAAAACCCTAATTACGAACTTTTAGGAAGCCAATTTTCCCAACTCTAATCCTTAATTTAATAAATTCTTTGTTCATAAATGTGAAAAGGAATAAAATCTTAATCAAAAGAAAAAGAAGTGAATAAATAATAATGGAAAATAGATAGAACAATAAAAAGAGATAAAAAGAGAAAAAAGAGTAGAATCAAATAGAAATAAAAAATTGTATTTTCCAAGATTAGAAAAAAGGAAAAAGAAGATATTCTAAAAATGGAAAGGAAAAATTAGAAGAATCTAAAGATCAAGAAAAAGAACCCTGTGGAAAGTTATAAATACATGCCTAGCCTCCATTAGTTTTTTCCAATGATTTTTTTTCGAAACTTGAAGAAATCGAAGTAAAGGGAGAAGTGAAGAAGATCTCTTTTCGGCCCTATAGCTAAAAGGATAGAACTTATTGATTTCAATCCACACCATAGCAGTGTATCTGATTGCTAGAGTTGTATTATCCATCATCACTTGGTGATATTCACTTTGTATATTGATTCCTTTTTCAATCCTTTCATGATCATCCATTATATATTTGTCTTAAGCAAACATTTGATCTAGTGTACATTGTTTTTTGCTCCGTTCTAAAGTGCAAATGGCAAGCCAACCATCATACTATTCCCCAGGAAAGGCACCCAGCATGCAAACGTTGCTCTCTAGATAGGGACAACCCCTCAGGGCGTGATCCAACCCTACTACTCACTTTGCCCATCAAGACCTACCTTCCCTCTAATAGCGGACTCTTCAAAAGATGGAGACAAACATAAGACAACAAAAAGAAGTTCGAGGGAGAGTGTTTCCACTAAAAGAAGAAGAATTGAAGACCATCACATCAAGAAGGCAAAAGAGAAGAATGGCTCTTCAAAAGGTGGCAAGGGCAAGGAGTTTGGCAATGTTGCAAAAACAAAGCTTGAGTTATTTGTTACAATAGAGGAGGTATGCTTCTTGACTAAAGATTGCTGAATAGATGACTCATAGACTATGGTGCCTCTCATCACATGACAAGCAGAAAAGACCTTTATAGATCCTTACAGCCTCTAAAGGAACCCATCATAGTAAATATAGGTAAGAATGCAAGATGTCTTCCAAAGGGTGAAGGTATGGTTTCTCTCATTATGTATATATGCCTATTGCCCTAACGGGCTACTTACCTTTGTACATTGTAGTGGTAATACATTCAATATTGTGTGCTGTGCTCCAAGCGTCTTCTTCTTCCTTGAATTGTTTGCATGCTTCCGCAAACATCTAATGCCAGCAACTGGTATCAAAGCAGGTCATCGCTTCATCTAAGGCATCATCAACACCCCTTCAGTCGTAGTCTCAAAATCGCATGAAATTTGGTGAGCATACCCAAGGTGTTTCAAAGATAAAAAAATCTTCATTTTGTGGTGCCGAAATCGTGATCTAAGCTCATTTTGGCCATCGAAAACATTATCGTAGTGCTTGTGCAGGCTATTTCATCTTTTTGTGCCAAAGATATATACCAGTTTCAGTTCACCAATATAAGCATCTCAACGTCTGCTACAGGTTTAGTGGAACTTCTAAGGGTTGTTCTATTCAACTTTTTCAAATATAGTCGTTTTTTTGCATCAGGGTATTTTAGTCAGTGGTCGTGGCTAAAAGCAGTATTTTGTATGTTGGTTGTTGAGGATAAGTTGGATGCTACCAATTATCCATTGTGGGTTTATATGATGTGTCATGTATTGTTCACAAAAGGATTGTGGAATATTATGCAAGGTGTTGAAAAATCTCCTATTACACCTACGAACATAGGTACTACAAATATAGGTACTGAAGCTAATACAGATGGCGTCGAAGATGGTGATATTCTACACATTCCTATTTGTGCTGTTGTTTTTGTTGCACCTACTCCAGAGAAAATTCATTGGGGTGGCAAAGATGCTCAGGCACATGCATTGATAGCTTGGCCTATGAAACATGCCAGTATTCCTCTCATTCGCTCTTGCAAAACAGCTAAGGATGCTTGGGATACACTTACCACATTGTACCAGGCTAGGAAGGAGGCTCATGTTGCTTACCTCCAAAAACAGTTGGAGAGTGAGCACATGAATGAAGGTGATTCTATGGATAGTTTTCTAACAAAGATCAAGGATTTGAAGGAATAGTTGATTTTTGCTAGTGAAGTCCTTCCTAATAGTTCACTTGTGCAGACTATTCTGAATGGTCTTCTTGACTCATATCAAAGTTTTGCTTCTACTCTTTATTTGGTGATGAAAGGAAATCAAAATGCCTTAACATTTTAAGAGTTACTTTTTGTGTTGTTGTGGGAAGATCAATCTAGGCAGAACAGGTCTATTATGCATGTTGCAGATCAAGCTTTCCTGCCTAGCCAAAAGGGCAAAGGAAAATGGATCTTTTCTACTAGTAAGCAAAAATTTGCTAATTCTGCACAATCAAAGAAGGAAAAAAAAGATGAGAACAAATGAGAAAAATAGAAGTTGTTTTGCAAATATTGTATAGCAAACGATCATGTCATTAAAAGTTGACCAAAACTCGCTGCTAAAGAGGCAAAGAAGAAAGAGGCTAGAATGGTTGTTGCAAAGGCCTCTACACCAAAAAGAGAGTCTCCTAATCTTATGCAGGATGAAGAATGGGCATTTACTACTGTTTGCAGTTTTGAACCATCTTCTCATGAGTAGTGCATGGTTGGAGTAGACTCAGATGTTTGGTACTTTGATAGTGGGGTGACCAAACATATTACCTTGCAGCGCAGTTTCTTCTCTTCACTCAAGACTGCCCTATAGGGCATACTGTCACATGCGCCAACAATTGCTCTTAGCCTGTCATGGGAGTTGGTATGATCATTCTGATTACTCCTGATGGTACTTCTTTCACCTTGCCAGATGCTTTATTTGTGCCACGGATCAAGAAAAATATGTTATCACTTTTAGCTTTAGCCAAGATTGGCTTGGTTGTGAAATTTGTTGATGATAGATGTACAGTTCATGATCTATCAAATGGCGATGTGATTATTGCTTCTGGAATTTTATCATGGGCTATATAAGCTCATAGATTATGAAAAATATGTGAATGATTCAACATGTGCACTACATAATTCTCTAGCTATGTCAGATGCAAAGCTTTGGCATACATGCTTCGGTCATCTAAAATTTGCTACTTTGCTACATTTGCAAAAATTTGAAATGGTGACCTCTTTTTCCAAACTTGAGGCATCTGGTAAACATGTATGTGAAGGCTATATTTTGGGCAAAATACAGCATTCCTCATTCCCAAAAGATGGTTATATTCAAGCTACACAGAATTTGCTACTTGTTCACAATCATGTCTCTGGTCCTATACTAACACCCTCTTTTGGAAATTATCTTTACTTCGTGGATTTCATTGATGATTTCTCCAGGCATGCATGGGTATATCCATTGAAAGAAAAGTCCGAAGTGTTTATGTGCATCAAAGAGTTTCTAGTTTTGGTTGAAAATCTATTAGCATGTAAAATGGGCACCCTCCTTTTTGATCCGAGGGGGGGGGTGGGATCTATGTCTTCTGACTTTACTACACTTGAACAAAATGGTGTTGCTCAACAGAAGAACAAGTCACTCATGGAGATGGCAAGGTGTATGGTCAAGAAGTCAGGCTTTACCACAGATTCGGGCCTGAGGCTATTATGTGTCCAGCATATGTACTTAACAGTTGTCGCACTATGTTGGAGTTAGACGTCTACGGAAGCATGCAAAAAGCACAAGGAAGAAGAAGAAGCTTGGAGCACAACACACTATGTTGAATGTATTACTAGAGAATGTACAAAGATCAGTAGCCCATTAGGGCAATAGGTGTATATACAAGCCGGGGGGAAAAAACCTCCTAAAGAGGGAGAAAAGTGCCCCGGTGGTCCTAGTGTGTTCACACACATCACTAACTAAATATATCAACAAATCCCCCCTAGGAGTGATGCGGTGAACAAGGAGCTGGCACTCATGTATAAGGAAATGCCAAGCTATGTGGAAATCACTCCACAAAAGGAAGTAAGCCCAAAGCTTTGCGGAAAGCTTCAAACTTCTCCCTAGGAAGAGCCTTCGTGAAAAGGTCTGCAATATTCTCCTGTGTGGGCACATGTGCCAAGTTGATCTCCCCAGTAGAGAACCTCTCCCTGACATAATGATAATGCACCTCAATGTGCTTAGTGCGATCATGGAACACAGGGTTCCTCACAAGTGCCAATGCGCTCTGACTGTTAGTGAAGATGGTGGTGGAAGAAGACTGACCAACACCCAAATCAGCCATAAGGCGTCTGAGCCACACACACTCAATAGTAGCCGTGAAAGCTGCCCTATACTCAGCCTCACAACTAGAAGTGGCCACAGTAGGCTGCTTCTTTCTCAACCAAGATATACATGAGCGACCAAGCATGAAGCAAAAGCCACTAGTGGACACACGAGTGTCATAGCAACCAGCCCAATTAGAGTGAAAAAAAAGCATGCAAATCTAGCGGTAGTGATCCCCCCTTGGGATAAAACATCCCAAGTAGCCGACGACCACTCAAGTAGCGAAAGATGCGCTTAACCGCCTGCCAATGCTTGACTCTTGGGCAATGCATAAACGTGCTCATCCGTGAGACAAAAAACTGAATATTTGGCTGAGTAATGCATAAGTAAATCAAGCACCCAACAGCTTGTTGATAGAGCAAAGCATCAAATGCATCTCCAGCATCATGAAGACTCAATCGTAAACCTGTCTCCATAGGAGTGGCAATAGGCTTACAGTCTTCAAGGACAAAATGCTGCAATAATGTGTCAATGTATTTCGTTCGACACAAAGCCATTCCACCATCAACTTGCATAAATTGAATACCCAAATAGTGATGCAAATGCCCCAAATCAGACACCTCAAATGAGGCATGCAAATCAGCGTTAAAATCAGCAATATGCTTCTCAATAGGACCAGTGAGCAGTATGTTGTCAACATAGACAACAATGATCAAAAGCATATCATTAGCACGCTTAACATATAAGGAGCTTTCAGTATGATTGTTCTCAAAACCATGTGCAATTAGATAGGCATGTATCTTCTCATACCAAGCACATGGTGCTTGCTTTAAACCATATAATGCCTTCTTTAACCTGCACACCTGGTTTTCATGCCCTTTTTGCACAAAGCCACGGGGCTAAAAAACATACACTTCATCATGCAAGACACCATTCAGAAGTGTTGTTTTAATGTCAAACTGATGTACATTCCAACCATGATGAGCTGCAAGTGCACAGATGCTACGAACAGTAGTCATTTGGCAAGTAGGTGCAAAGGTCCCATCAAAATCAATGCCTCTTTCTTGTGCATAACCCTTTGCAACAAGCCTAGCCTTATACCTGTCAACTATACCATCAAGCTTACACTTCAGCTTGTATACCCACTTTAGTCCCAATGGCCTTCTTGCCTGGAGGAAAGTCACATAAAGACCAAGTACCATTCTTCGTTATAGCATCATATTTAGATTGCATAGCATCCATCAAATTTTTTGAATCTTGTGCTTCATCAAACGAAACAAGCTCATTCTCATCACACAGACTAGATGCAGCCATAGCATAGCAATCTGATACAAAAAACGCATTATGAGAGCCTAAACGAGTACGATATGATAGAGGTGCATCTAATATGCTATCACGAAAAGTCTACACCAGCCATTTTGGCATAGTTTTTGCCTCCTTAATATCACCTCTCTCATCAACTAGTGCATCATCTAAATCTGCAGCAAAGTATCAAACATCTCTTTCAATGTAGATTTTATCATCCCGAAGGAAGCATGTGATCCATCAACTATAAAGAAAGTCAACTCTCCCTGTGTTGCATGGAAATCTTTTGCAAAAGCATGTGTTTGTAGTAGCCAAGTGCTTTTTTTAACCATACATATACAAAAATAAAAGAAAAAAAAAACAAAAAGTCAAACCCAGAGACATCCATAAGTGTGCATGAAAACAAAAATAGTGAGTAATTAGTTTAAGCTTGTGAGAGAGAAAATTTCTCAACTCTTCGATTTGGACAATAGTGCTAGAGATGACCTAGGTCCAAATCTGCCTCCAACTGTAACTTTTGAGCCTTGCAAGTTTAGACATTCTAGAGAGAATAAAATCAAGGCATTTTCTTATAGTAAACTAAATGTAGTTCCTTAAATGAGGTACTTAGAACTTGATTCGTAAAAATTTCATAGAGACAATTTTAATCTCTTATGCATGCTCTACCTTTCTCTTAATTCTTTCATCTTCACATATAATTTTCAACCAAAAAACATGATGTGGATAAGGTTTAGAGAGAGAATATAGAACTTCTCATCCCTAAATTTTTGCCTACATGCATAAAATGACCTAATTATTCATTCTAAACATTATCCCAACAATTTAACTCCAAAAATTCAAAATGAATTATCTCATTATTGAAAGGGCTATTACACCATTTAATTTCTACCTTAAGAGCACACAAGTGCACAATGCTTTCGTCTTTGAGCTTGCTTTTAGTAGAAAAATTTTGATATTCTAGTATTTTTTATAATCTCTAGTACTCATGTGTTCTCTTTCTTACATGGTGTCAGAGCCATTACTTATCTATAGTAGAGAGGACTACTTTCTAAACTTGCAAGTATATTTTTGTTATCACCATAGTGCATGAGTAATAGCTTCATCTTCTAGTTTTGGTGCATCTAACAATGTTATTCTTGCACCAATTTGCATTCATCCACCTCCATTCACTAAAGGGAAGCTTGATGGAAAAACTTACACACTTGGTAATTTTAAGGTGCCTCAATTTTGAGGATAGCTGACCCATTGTTGTGTTATGAAGGATTCAACGAAGGATGTAAACGAAGCCCTTGTAGAATCTGCACTGATGTCTTCCAAAGGACTCATCAAAGGATGTAAAAGAAGCCCCCTCAAAAAAGAAATTTGGTTTACCCTTACTACAATAATCACCCTCTGATGTGTGTGAAGTAAGTAGTCTAGACACATTATAGACCAGTGATGCCCCCCCCTCTTCGAAGTATTCTTCTCCCTCTCCTATCCTCCATCCATTCTCTCTCTCTCTCTCTCTCTCTCTCTCTCTCTCTCTCTATATATATATATATATATATATATATATATATATATATATATATATATATATATATATATATATATATATATATATATATATATATATATATATATATATCCCTCATTAGAGTACCTTCTCGTACAACTACATGCTCCCCAAGGGCATATTCTAGGAAATCTCCATACAACATGACCTCTCTCTCTCATGTGTGCAATTCTCGTTCCCCAATCTCTTCTCCTTAGTTTCTATATATTGGAATCTTTTACTAGGTTCTCTCCAATGTGTCATGATGGAATGGCAAGGTAAGCCTGTCAATGACTTCAACAAGCTCACCTCCTCCTCTTCTATATAAGGACAAGATGTGGAAATGGTAAAAACATTCGGTTGTTCAATCTCTAATAGAATTTGAACTATCCATTCAGAATCAGAACTATGCAACTCTTGCACTTGGAAGAAGTGGTGCAAGGAGCCTCTAGGAGGAGAATGGTAAGGAGTCAGTGCTCCTGTGGATTGATACACACATCATTTTCACAAGAGAGTCTATTGGTGCCTTCCCCATTCTTGGTTGTACTCAAGTGGTTCATGTGATCGACTCTTTTCTATCTTTTCCATTTATGGGTACTTTTTGCAACTTGCATACTCTTCTCTGTGTCCTTTATTGTACTTGCTTTGTTGGAGTTTGGGGTGTGCAGAAGCACACAAACAACACAAGGAATAAGATGAAGCTTGGAGCAGAACACACAATACTAAATGTATTACCACTAGAATGTACAAAGATAAGTAACTCATTAGGGTGATAGGCGTATATACAAGCCAAGGGAAAAAACCTCCTAAAGATAGAAAAAAATGCTTCGATGTTCCTAGAGTGTTCACACACATCATTACCTAAATATATCAGCAAATCCCCATGGGAGTGATGCAGTGAACAAGGAATCGGCACTCATATATAAGGAAGTGCCAAGCAATGTGGAACGAATGCACAAAAGGAAGTAAGCCCAAAGCTTTGATGAAAGCTTCAAACTTCTGCTTAGGCAGAACCTTTCTGAAAAGGTCTACAATGTTCTCCTACATGGGTGCATATGCCAAGCTGATCTCTCCAACAGGGAACCTCTCTCTGACATAACGATAATGCACCTCAATGTGCTTAGAAGTCGAAACAGTAGGCTGCATCTTGGTCAACCAAGATATACATGAGCTACCAAGCATGAAGCAAAAGCCACTAGTGGACACACAAGTGTCATAGCAACCATCCCAATCAGAGTTAGAAAAGACATGCACATTTGGCGGTATTGATCCCCCCTTGGCGTAAAACAATCCAAGTAGTCGGGTACGACACAAGTAGTGAAAGATGTGCTTAACGGCTAGGTAATGCTTGACACCTGGATAATGCATAAACTTGCTCATCTGTGAGATAGCAAACTGAATATCTAGCCGAATAATACATAAGTAGATCAAGCATCCAACATTCTGTTGATAGAGAATAACAACAAATGCATCTCTAGCATCATGCAGACTTAATTGTAAACCTGTCTCCATAGGAGTGGAAATAGGTTTAAAGTCGTCAAGGCCAAAACACTGCAATAATGTGTCAATAGTTTAAGCCATCAACTTGCATAAATTCAATGCCTAAATAATGATGCAAATGCCCCAAAAGAGCACCCTTGGTGCGATGGTAAAGGGAATATTTCATATGAAAATAAACAATCACTCATATTTTTTTGGTCAATTAAATTGTTCTAAGCCTCGTATAGGGATTATGTAGGTGATGGCCACCCATGCACTACTTCCCATGCATAGCCATCCATAGAAAGCCACATCTCTTTGTTACCCTATATATAGATGACTTCTACACAACCCCAGATATCTAATTGAGTGAGCATATCTGTAATTTGTAGCTCTCTATTGAGATTTGTCTAGATCACCATTTGTAGCACTTCCTGGACCACAAGCTATCCTCAATCCAAAGTTTCTAATCACTCAAGAATAAAGGAAGAGAGAAAAACAAAACATATACAATATAAGAGAAAATTTGACATCGAAGAGGAGACAAGATATGACTAAGAGAAAGAGAAGTTTTGATATTATAGATAATGGGAATCAATCATTACAATAGCTTTGCAAAATAGATTTTTGATGAAGCCTCAACCTCTCGACCACCCCCGAGCTACCATAATCTCATTCACACTCACACTCTCAATCACACTTTCACTCTCACTCTCACTCTCAATCACAAGGTAATTCTTTGATTTTTGGCCTCTTCTTGTTTGACCCAACCAATCTCTTTCAATGTAGATCTTATCATCCCGAAGGAAGCATGTGATCCACCAACTATAAAGAAAGTCAACTCTCCCTGTGTTGCATGCAAATCTTTTGTAGAAGCATGTGTTTGTAGTAGTCAAGTGCTTTTTTTAACTATACATATCCAAAAATACATATACATATACATAGTCAAGTTTAAGCTTGTGAGATAGAAAATTTCTCAACTCTTCGATTTGCACAATAGTGTTAGAGATGACCTAGGTCCAAATCTGCCTCCAAGTGTCACTTTTGAGCCTTGCAAGTTTAGACATTCTAGAGAGAATAAAATCAAGGCATTTTCTTATAGTAAACTAAATGTAGATCCTTAAATGAGGTACTTAGAACCTGATTCGTAAAAATTTCACAGAGACATTTTCAATCTCTTATGCATGCTCTACCTTTCTCTTAATTCTTTCATCTTCACATATAATTTTCAACCAAAAAACATGATGTGGATAAGGTTTAGAGAGAGAATATAGAACTTCTCATCCCTATATTTTTGTCTACATGCATAAAATGACCTAATTATTCATTCTAAACATTATCCCAACAGTTTAATTCCAAAAATTCAAAATTAACTATCTCATTATGGAAAGGGCTATTACACCATTTAAGTTCTACCTTGAGAGCACACAGGTGCACAATGCTTTCGTCTTTGAACTTGCTTTTGGTAGAAAAAATTTGATATCCTACTATTTTCTATCTTCTCTAGTACTCATGTGTTCTCTTTCTTACATGGTGTCAGAGCCATTACTTATCTATAGTAGATAGGACTACTTTCTAAACTTGCAAGTATATTTTTGTTATCACCATAGTGCATGAGTAATAGCTTCATCTTCTAGTTTTGGTGCATCTAACAATGTTATTCTTGCACCAATTCGCATTCATCCACCTCCATTCACTGAAGAGAAGCTTGATGGAAAAAATTACACACTTGGTAAGTTCAAGAGTTCTATAGTTTTGGACTTTTATGAATTGTTTGATATTTTCATGGGGCCAACAAGGCCTGATCTAGAGCCAATTTTGATGGAAGATCCATACTATCTAAATGAAAACCAAATCTCTTCTTCACAAGATAGGTTTACGAGACCATACTCGCCCAGGCTTAAGATTTCACATATAGTTTCCCAAAGGCAAACCACATAAGTAAAGAGAAATAGAAGGCAGCCCCATTGAGCTCAAAAATAAGTTCCCTACAAATTCAACAACACAAATCCTTGTTCCTACAACATTTACATATTTTTGTCTATTCAAGATATTGATCTTTATATATTTCACATGCACCAAGCATGATCTCAACTTGCCACATTAGATGGACTTTTATGGTAGAAGCCAATGTGCATAACAGACCAGGATCAATCCAGCTAAGAATATACACCATCTGTTAAATAAGAGGACGATATTGTTTTTCCTACCATAAATTGCATTGACAAAAAAACATATGAGTCCTATATTAAAAATATGGCTACATAAGTCCAAAAGCACCTAGAAGAGATAGAGAACTGAGACATGGGGAAACTACTACCTTTTAGCAAAACGCAATAGAGTGCCGACAATTTCCCACACCTACATTGTCATACATATCAGTAAAAACATATACATACATACTTGCACATACCTTCCCACATCTGCACATACGTATGTAGGTCGTGCACATACATACCTACCAATGCATACGTTCCCATACATATCTACACATGCATACCTACCCATACATACCTACACATACATACCTACCCATACATGTCTACACATGCATGGTCACACATATGAGTCAAAGCAAATACATACATACCTACCTATACCAAGGAGGAGAGATGATTTATCTTATTGAATTTAACAAGTCGATACCATTATGGCATCTTTATTGCTTTGAAGTTGTCTTCCATACATGTGCATAATACATACATACTTGATACATATCAATCCACACATATGCATACCTATGGATATACAAACATGGATAAATGTACAAATTCTAACCATATAAATAGCAAAACATAAATATGGCATATGAAGAACAAATGTTTTCATTTATTTTAGAATATACATATCAAGGTCTTGCACACACTTGCACATACACACACCTGCATACATACTTCCACACACATCTAGAAACAACATTATCATACCACATTTTTAATCAGAGATAGGTCCCCATATTTTCTATGTACAAGCCTTGAAATCCTCTAAAAGGACTATTCACTGTACACACATACATACACACATATAAGCATGAATAGAAACATAATATATACATGCAAGCATCACGTACATCCAAACATACACATGTAAATACATACATACATAAATGCAAGAATACAAGAGTACAAACATACACATATGCAAGCATCACACATGCACACATATATACATACACACATACATATTACATACATGCATGCAAGAATACAAGAATGCAAGAATTTGTGCACTTGCAACCCAACATTGTTGGAATGTACATCATATGGACGTTAAAACTACATTTTTGAATGGTGGCTTACATGAGGAAGTGTATGTTTTTCAGCCCGATGGTTATGTGTAGAAAGGGCACGAAAACAAAATGTGCAAGTTGAAAAAGGCATTATATGGTTTGAAGCAAGCACCACGTGCTTTTTTTTCAAATATACATGCCTACTTGATTGCACATGGTTTTGAGAGCAGTCCAACTCAGATCACCTTATATGTTAAACGTAAAAATGATGTGTGTCTTATCATTGTTCTCTATGTTGATGCCACGCTACTCACTAGTGCTAATGAGAAGCATATTGCTAATTTTAAGGCTGATTTGCATGCCTCAATCTAGAAAGGTTTTGCAAGTACCACTTGATATAAAAGAGCTTCAATTTTGTTGATGATAATAGACCTTGTGCTTGGTGATGTTGAGTAGTGGTAGCACATTATAAGCCAAAGTCACTTAGTACGCTACATCCAATTGTAACATTTGTCTCATTTTGTATGGTTTTTCCCAATGAGGAAGCCACTTGCCTCACAATTGTGTCTATAATTGCGGTCTATGTAAGTGAACAAGCATACCAATCTATAATTTGTTATTCCATATGTTTTTATTGTGAAGTTGCTTTTTTTTAGTTTGTGTCTTCTCCAACTGCTTTGCTACCTCCAGTCAGACTTTTGCCAATTTTTTGAGTGCTAATAGTATAAGAGAAACCCTAGGATCCTTTCTTACATGCATAGATCTTGTGTGGGGAGAATCACATAAAAATGTAAAGGGCTCAATAGGAATTATTCCATAGACCAGTTGAAAAGTACTACCCTTTATTATACATTTCTTTCTTAGCATCCCTATCATTATTTTATTTGTGAATATCCTTGTCCATTGGCCCTTGAATAATATGCATAGGAAGTACTATGGAGATCCTTGTACTTGTTAAAAACTTCATACAAAAAATTATTAACAATGTGTATTCCTTTATCTATTTTATTTGAGGACTCAGCTTATCCATTGGCCCTTGGATAATATGCACAGGAAGTGCTATGGAGATCCTTGTACTTATTTAAAAACTCATACAAAGTGTTATTAACAAAGTGTGCTCCTTGATCACTACACATTTCAAGTGGACAACCAAAGTTGCAAAAAATCTTGATTTACACAAAATCAGCAGTTCTTTGGGCTATGAAATCTAGAGAAGCAATAGCCTCGACACACTTTTTTGCATATTGAATGGCAACTAGAAAATACTTATCCTATCTTGAAAAGGATGCATGAGTGATAGGTCCTATAAAATCTAAACCCCACTTCCGAAATGGTTGCCATGATGTGGAGATGACCAATGAATTTTGTCTCTACTTTGTGGACTTTTGACCACATCGTTGAGAGACATCACATGCCTAAGACCTTTCCTCGACATCTCTAATGTTGGCCACCATAAACCCACATCTAGGATTATATGGCTCATAACATGGTCAGGGAGGTGCCCACTACCTGGTCCATCATGTGCCATCTCAATGATGTGTCTTGCCTCCTCTCATGCACTTCCTAAGAAGATTATCCTTACCATCTCTATATAGTTTACCTTCAATACATGTAAAAGGAGTGCACTTTATAAGCAACCTCTTCCTTTGTGCAAAATTAGCTTTATCTGGATACTTAACAGTCTTGAAAAAAACTCTGATATCATAACACCACCCTTGTGCTTTAACTATGAATAGCTCAGCATCCAAGAATTCATCTTCCCTTCATGATGAATTATACACCTAGAAGGTAATGGTGGCATTTTTGGACCGTGTTGACCTAGAACCTAGTTCATATATGTTTGTACACTACTCAAATTATATTGAAATGAATTCCATATGCTTTGATTCTATAAAAAAAATTTTATTGATTATTTTATAGAGATTTATTATTGGAATAAAGAGATATATTAGATAAGGGATCTTCAAGAGCAAATATTTGGATATTTTTTTTGTTGCACGATCTTACATATGTACACGCACACATATGTACATTATTTCATTGAAAAGTAAAATATAGTATTCCAAAATATAGTATGCCTGTTTTGAATTTAACGAATCTGCATTACATATTGATGTTAGTTCTTCAAACATTCCCTAATTTCTGTGGTAGCATTTCTATCATCGTCTCGATAAGAAATCGTCATCACACTCAAAACTCGTGTAGAAATGAACACGAACCGCCATGTTGAGCACCCCGACCGAACGGTGAGAGGAATTCTTTACGCTGAAACTCACTACATGCCACGAGGGGAAGGAACACACAATGGCTATTGGAGGTATCACGGCGGTCCCTATCATCGTCTGACGACTTCTACAGGAACTTGAACGTCTGTCTTCACAAAAGAGACGGATAACTCTGAAAGATCCAGATGATGATGATGATGAAGTTGCAGAGAATGAGGGAGGGAGGGGAAGATCAAGGATGAAGGATGGATGATTCGCCCACTGCAAGTCCGAGGAGCTGATGTTCCCGTCGGAATCGATGAGCGTGTCAGTGTGCACACTACCGAATTGGGGCTGCTCAGAGGCTGCGATAAGGGCATCCGCTCTCTGGAATGGACCTGCCAGCCAAGCTACAGCATAGTATCTTGCGTGCCGATGGTCCGGCTTGAAGCTCAAATCTTCCGCCGAGATAAACCTCACTTGTATTGCATTACCTTGGACAACGCCCATCTCTCTTTCTCTCTATCTCTCTCTGTGCGTGTGTGCTGCCTGGTGATTGTTTCTCTTGCTTTGTCAGGGAAAGCACTTGGCAAACAAGAATGCAGTTATATGTATTTGGAATGGCTCTCGACCAGCAGGACGTAGATCATTTCGATGTTGAAGATGCGAACCTTCCGTGCGGGCTAAAGACGGAGAACAGGAAGTATGGTTTCTGTCGCAGAATCTTCGTGGTCTTCCGCGTTGTGTGCGCTGGAGTAATTTAACGAAACTGCCCTTCAGTCTTTGAGAAACGTGTTCGCTGGCAGAAAACGAGAGAAACGTGTTGCTGAAGTCGTGATTTAGTTCACACTATGGTTTGGGTTACATGAATTAATGTCCTTGAATGTCGTTTATGGTCTTTTGTGATTTTGAATTTAACAGTAGTATCAGAAAGAGGACATCTTTTGACGGAGAGAAGTGAACGTATTCTCAATGTCTCACTTTCATGAAGCACCACTCAAGTTTGAGAAGATCATGTATGTCAAAGTTCCTCACTCAAGAGCACATGAATGGTTGGAATTATAGGGACGATTAAAAAAATGTGATTAAGCTATAAATAGGTTTGCATATCATTTGTGCCTTCAACATTTTGTATGAGGGCCCCATCATTGCAATCTTTGGGAGAACTCAGATGATGTATGCGTATGTTTGTTACAAAAACGCATTTGAGAGGAAGTTCGTATATGAAATTCTTTTAAAGCTATTGAGTGAGAGAGAGTGTGTGTGTGTGTCAGAGACAAAATTGCACTCGGTCCTCCATGGGTATACCTTCTTCCTTTGTTCTGGAAGTTTCAAGTAGGGTACTTTGTAATACAAAGATCCTTAATTACAAACTTATCATGGAAGTGAAAACAAGTAGGGGCAAGAAAAGACATGGATCAAAAACAAACAAGTAGAGGCACGAGGAAAGACTTTTCAAAGTGCATACAAGCAAACTCAAAGGACGAGTACTTCATAGAAGAAGCCTGGGAAGAAAGAGCCGATTGAAAGTTATTAGTATTAAACAAGAATGGACAAATGCACCTACATAAATGCATGCACACATACACTACAACAGATCGATGGTATACCAAGGTTTTTACCGAGGAAAATGAATGCGTCTTTATTTGCCACGACGTCGGTGTAAAGGTTGGTGTACGCATCGCTACCAAAGCGTCGATATATGCGTCCGGATATGCATCGGTATATGCATCGGTATATGCACCGATATACTATCAAAGAGTCCATACTCTCTAACATGTGTAGTACAAATCCATCGTTTTCGATAAATTTGATACTTGCACTGTGTGCAAGGACATGCCATTCTCTCTTCAGGATCCAAAGAAGCCATCTGCTACAATATGGACATTTTAGAACATTTGTCTTTTTATTAAACCTAAAAATCTAACTCTTAAAGACTTAAATCTGAAATACTAAACCTAAATACTTAAATACCTAAAAAAACTTAAAACCCTAATTTAAAAACCCTAATCTATGTAGGTATCCTATTTTATCTATATATTCGGATTTTTTCTTGATTGATCCTATTTTATATATATATTTATTTATTTATTCATATTTTTTTCCTCTTAATTGAGTTATATGTATGCCTAAACCCTAAAACCCTAATTTTAAAGATCTAGTCCTATATTATGTATATTTCTATCACATGTGTATATACATGTATATATGTATTATATGTGTATGTGTATGGGTGTATATATGTAATGTAGGTGTTAAAACCCTAAAACCCTAATCCAAATGACCTAGACCTAAAACATGTATATATATATATATGCATGTGTATATATATGTGTATATGTATATATATGTGCATATAGATAGGTGTAAAAGTATGTGTGTTTGTGTATTGTATACATATTCACACTGTCTAAAATGATTAAATTTAAACCTATTTTTATATATTTAATCATATATATTTCATTTATTTATTTAAAATACTAGTTCTTATCATATTTTATTATCTATATAATTATCCTACCTTATATATATATATATATATATATATATTATTTATATATTCAGATTCGTTCCTTACTTAATCCTATTTTTAAATATTTAATTATAAATATTTGATTAAATTTTTTAAAACACTAGTTCCTGTTATATTTATTTATCTATATAATTATCCTACTTTATATATATATATTTATTTATATATTCAGATTTTTTCATTACGTAATCCTATTTTTATATATTTAATTTTATATGTTTAATTATATATATTTAATTAAATTATTTAAAAGACTAGTTCTTTTTTTATTTATTTATGTATATAATTATCTTATTATATATATATATATATATATTTATTTATTTATTCATATTTTTCCTAACATAATCATATTTTTATATATTTAATTATCTATATTTAATTATATATATTTAATTAAATTATTTAAAACACTAGTTCTTTTTATATTTATTTATGTATATAATTATCTTATTTTATATATATATTTATTTATATGTTCAGATTTTTTGCTTACGGAATCCTATTTTTAAATATTTAATTTTATATATTTAATTATATATATTTAATTAAAACCCTAATCTTAAAATTCTAGATCTAAAATATGTATATTTTTGTATGCATGTGTATCTACATGTATATATGTATTATATGTGTATGTGTATGTGTGTATATATGTTATGTAGGTGTTAAAACCCTAAAACCCTTATCTTAAAGATTTAGATTTAAATCTGAAATACTAAAACCTAAATACTTAACCACCAATAAAAATCTAAACCCCTAATCCTAAAACCCTAATCATATTTTATACATATATAGTTATTTATATATTCAGATTTTTTTCTCATTTTTTCTCTATATTTTTTCTAAATATAAATATAATTGAGTTATATGTATGTCTAAACCCTAAAACCCTAATCTTAAAGATCTAGACCTAAAATATGTATATTTTTGTATAAGTGTGTATATACATGTATATATGTATTATATGTGCATGTGTATGTGTGCATATATGTTATGTAGGTGTTAAAACCCTAAAACCATAATCTTAAAGATTTAAATCTAAAATATGTATATTTTTGTATGCATGCGTATCTATATGTATGTATGTATTATATGTATATGTGTGTTTGTGTATATATGTTATCTACGTATTAAAACCCTAATCAGAAAGACTTAGACTTAAATCTGAAATACTAAAACCTAAATACGTAAACACCTATAAAAATCTAAACCCCTAATCCTAAAGCCCTAATCATATTTTATATATATATTTATTTATATATCCGGATTTGTTTTCTTATTTTTCTCTATATTTTTTCTTAATAGAAATATAATTGAGTGATATGTATGCCTAAACCCTAAAACCCTAATCTTAAATATCTAGACCTAAAATATTTATATTTTTGTATACATGTGTATATACATGTATATATATATTATATGTGTATGTGTATGTATGTGTAAATAGCGTAAAAACCCTAATCCTTTTTTTATATATTTGATGTAAAAAAAAACTTCAAAATAAAATTAGGATTATATGTGTGTATGTATGCATGTGTGTGTATATGTGTGTGTATGTATGCATGTGTACATGTGTGCATGTGTATGTATGCATGTGTATACATGTGTGTGTACGTGTATGTGTGTGTATGTAGGCATGCATGTGTGTGCATGTGTGTGTACGTGTGTGTATGTATGCATGCATGTGTGTGTATGTGTGTGTATGTGTCTGCATGTGTATACATGTGTGTGTATGTGTATGTGTGTGTATGTATACATGCATGTGTGTATATGTGTGTATGTATGCATGTGTGTATATATGTGTGTTATATGTATGCATGTGTACATATGTGTGTGTATGTATGCATGTGCATACATGTGTGTGTATGTGTATGTGTGTGTATGTATGTATGCATGTGTGTGTATGTGTATGTGTGTATATATTGTATGCATGCATGTGTGTATATATGTGTGTGTATGTATGTGTGTATGCATGTGTGTGTATGTATGCATGTGTGTATATGTGTATATGTCTGTATGCATGCATGTGTATATATGTGTGTGTGTGAATGTATATGTGTGTATATATGTATGTGCGTATATGTGTGTGTGTATGTGTATGTATGCATATGTGTATATATGTGTGTGTATGTATGCGTGTATGCATGTGTGTGTATGTATGCATGTGTGTATATGTGTATATGTGTGTATGCATGCATGTCTGTATATGTGTGTGTATGTATGCATGCATGTGTGTATGTATGCATGCATGTGTGCATATATGTGTGTGTGTATGTACATGTGTATATGTGTGTGCGTATGTGTATGTATGCATATGTGTTTATATGTGTGTGTATGTATGTGTGTATGCATGTGTGTATGTATGCATGTGTGTAAATTTATATGTGTGTGTATGCATGCATGTGTGTATATGTGTGTGTGTATGTAAGCATGCATGTGTGTATAGGTGTGTGTATGTAACCATGCATGTGTGTACATGTATGTGTGTATGTATGCATGTGCGTACATGTATGTCTGTATGTATGCATGTGTGTACATGTATGTGTGTATGTATGCATGTGTAAATGTGTAAATGCACTACAAGAAAAAGGGGGGCATAGCCACGCCCCCGAATCAGGAAAAAAATGGGAACCGTCCCTTATGCGACGAGGTCGTCGCATAAGCGACGCTAGGAATTTTGGATTTTTTTCTATTCCCGACCATCGTCGCATAAGCGATGATAGCGTCGCATAGGCGACGCTACTTAAAAAGTGTCGCTATCACCGTCGCTGATTAGCGACGTATTTAACGATGTTGGCAAACTGGAGAGTGTCGCATATGCGACGCTCTGGAATGTAAAAAAAAAATTTGATTTCTCCCAGCACATTTGTGCCGGGACTTGGACGCGAGCAAGAACAGAGAGACCAAGAGAGAGAGAGAGAGAGAGAGAGAGAGAGAGAGAGAGAGAGAGAGAGAGAGAGAGAGAGAGAGAGAGAGAGAGAGAGAGAAAGAGCACGCGCGAGAGGGAGAGAGAGAGAGAGCGAGACCATTGGCAGGTATGCGCACACACACACACTTACACACACATACATATGTACACACACATATACACGCTGTCGTGAAGATTTTCAACTTCATGAAGATCTTTTTTGTTCCGTTTTTCCTAGTACTCCCTCACTTATTAATGGAGTAGTCTGGAGGAACATATGTCCATTCCTCATTGACAGATGGAGCTTATTTTCTTGTTGGGCATTCCATTTATAATTCACATGAAAGGCATTCATTTATCATCATAGAGTGTGAAGACTCCTATGCTTCGAACCTTTTGATAGTATCAAAAGGGGTCAAATCAAAATATTTGGTCGCTCGTGCTTTTTATCGATTGTTGACAAAATCCATTTGGAAGGAAAGAGGGGGAAAATTTCATATGTGGAGTATAGCTGGAGAATACAAAAAAGGAAGATTTGTGAAGATTGAAGTAATGTGGTATAGGGTAGGGCTGCAAGGGCAAAACGGTGGAAATTCCATTCCTGAGAACGGAATTTGGGGCCAGCCGCCCCTAGCACATGAAGGGATGTGCATGTAGCATAAAGGTGTGGCGAGTGCTAACAGATGACTCTCTCATATTTTTTTTCTTCTTTCTTTTCGTTGTGGAGATTTGGACGAGAGAAGGCCTGACAGAGAAGCTATCTCAGAGGGGCGGACTAAAGAATACAAAGATTGTTATCAGAGATCGGCAAATGCACTGTTGATCAGAATAGACTTTGAAGTACATTGGAGAATCTGACGCTGCAGTTATTGTGAAGCTTTAGAAGGATGATAATGCTCGAAAAATCCATCTACTGTTACGGGAGGTGGAAATGTGCTGAATGGGGCAGATCTCTATCGCCTAAGAGAAGCGCTTCTGATTGTAGCAAGTGGTTCAATCAAATCTGATATTGGAAAGCTGCAGTGTGAGAAAAATCTCTGAGGAGAGACGCTCCATATTCAGGCATCTTTGGTGGCTTGATCCGATGTGCCAGTTTAAGCCTGTTCTCTGCCACAAAGTTATCTACATTCTGCGATGTCCAACTAAATAGAAGATCTATTGAGTATCACACTTTTTATAGCAGGTAAAGTTATTTGTTTGAGCTATGATTTGCAATTCAATCACTTTCTACGTAGATATTTTGTATTTTTGTATCTGTTGAACAATGTCCTATTTATCGCTGTTATGCCCCTGTGATTGCGTTTTTTTTATATAATCTTCGAAGTGGTCACATATACATCCTCTATCTTAGTCTGAATGATAAGAGTCTACGCGCTGTATGTATTGATTGGAAAATGAACCCTGTTTCTATATCCTACTTAGATTCATATGTTGTCGTAAATTCGATCTTGATTTCACTTAATACAATGCAGTTCACTTTCAGAGTGACTTTATACTTGTGAGCGGATTAATTATGAAAAGTGACAACGAAGTTTACTTTAGTTTTGTTTGTACCATTAGTTATAAGATGCTTCTGTGCGCTTGTCAGGAAGGTTATCAGAAGGTCTTTTCATGCCATAGTAAGAGATACAAGACCACTTCTGGCCATAATGTTTCGTCAATGCTAATCTACATAATATCTATGGAATTGCTACCCGTTTATTCTATATGTTTTTTTTGTCTCAAGCCAAATGCAGGAAATTCGACTGCCCCTTAGATAGATTTTGGGATAATTATCAATTGTCTGTGAGTTGCTGAATGAGAGATTCTGTATAATCTTTTCTTCCGACTGCATGTATCCGAAGTGAAGACCCCCAGTACTTGTGTTATCGTTGTCATCATTAGCATCGTTGTTTTCTGAACAGCGGACATGTAACCATATTGCAGATGACTGTTTGCGTGTTGGCAAGAAAGAGGGATAGTATAACGCCAGATAAATTTTTATTTAGTACTAAATATGCGCAATTTAGAGAATAACTCGTTTTGTTTTATGTCAATACATAGCTAGTTGTTACAGATGGAGCTCTGAAATTAGATCATATCATACCATCCGTGGATGAAAATGATTTGAGTTAGGCATGAAAATCCTTTAAAGATTGCGAAACATGTATGCAACCTCTCCTCGTAAACATGGAATTGTACATGCCCATGTCTGCATATTGTTAGCATAATATCATTGACATCATGAGACATTCTCTGACTCGGGTTTACCCTGCATCGACATGTTCGTTTTATTTCGATCTTGATCACTCTTACTACGTTTGCATAAGATGTATTCCATTCCAAACCTTATATATGCGCCACTCATGATTATTTAGTTTCTTTAAAAGTAATGCGTAGAGTTTGCATGTGAAAGTCATCAAAACGTTTGACATGTCGTAACTTTGGAATTGTGCTTATATACAATATAACATATGAATGATACATAAAGTGCTTTGCTTGCCTTAGAAACTTCCAACATTAGAGAACACTCTGCAATATTCATAGACAGTTTCTACTTCATGAGGATTTGAGTTGACTTGCGAGAAGTATCTCTTTTCATACTTAATTGTACATAGCTTGTTAAATGTGTTTAATATCTTTCTTGGCACCCTGTGTGCACCCCTAAGCGTGTAAGAACCCGACCACATACGTGAACCTGACGTGAAACGTTCAGGGGATTTATTAGTTGAGACTTTGTCATTGACTTTGGATTGGAGTAAGATGGGTGACGAGACTTTACCGAGAGGAGTGCGAGGTGACTTTGATACACGAACTATCAATGCCCTATTAGAACTTATGTCTATGACTCAAAATACCACTCTAGATAAAGACCGTTTGGTACAAGCGTTAGAAGCAATTGTCAAAGAACATGGGTTCTTTAACAATCGGAATGTATCGAGTTTTTTACGAGCCTATGACTTGAAAATGGATTTTTATGGGGTACCAGTGACCCTGAAACTATCAGACTTTGTGAGAGCAGTTACTCCAGGAATTAAACCAAGAATTGTTACACTTCAAGAGCAAGCAAGGACCTGGGATGAACTTAAGAAGCTCTTGAAAGAACAATATTTTCTAGAAGATTTGACTACACCCACACGTCGATCATTTAAAGAGTGGGGAGCTACTCCTAATAAGGGACTGGTAGCAACAGAACTCCTACGTGAGTTTGAAGAGAGATTTAGTCAGTTGGATGAAGCAGATCAGAATGCATTAGCCCTTGACAAAGTTGATCTTTTTGTTCAGAGTGTTGATCCTGCCCTAGCCTTAGAGCTAGGAAATTTACTTGAAGATTTGACTGAACCAATAGGTTTGACTACTGAATGGGATAAGGTGCGAGAAGCTGTTTTAATGATTGTGAAGCGCAAGCGATGGAAATCTTGAATTTCTCAAGAAAGAGTTGAAGAAGTTAAGAAACCCCAGGAAGTTCAAAATAACCCAAATCCAGAAATAAGAGTTGAGCCTCACCCTGAGATTCGGCCAGTAGGTGCTCCACCTGCATACATGGATGAAATTATTCAAGGTATGAAGGATCTACGCTTAAAATTAACCACATTAGAGAAATCTAATGTGATAAAAGAAAAGCAAGAACCTAAAAGGGAATTCACTAAAAGGTGTATTTGGTGTGACAGTTTGGAGCATGCTAGCAAGGTTTGTGAGTCCTTCCAAGAAGCAAGAGCTAAAAATCCTGTTCAATGGATTGATGGCAAGATTTGCTCTACTGATACAGGGAAGCCAATACCTACCAATTTTGGTAAAGGAGGAATTGAGAAGGTAATTTGAGGCATCCTCTAGCCAAATGTTTTATGAACAATCCAGTTTTATGTTTAAACTTGCTAGAGGACAAGAAATATTATGTTTAAACTTGCTAGTTTTATGTTTAAACTAGCTAGAGGACAAGATGATGAGACTGAAATATTATGGGATAATGTCCTAATATCTGTTTCAAAGGTAAAATTAGCAATAGAGTCATTGACTAAAGTAGGGAACACAATTCGATCACAAACGAGTTGGGATTCCCCTGTTGATGCATTTACTGTATATGCATACGAGGCTAATGTTGAAGAAAAGCAAAAGCGAGAGGAGAAGAATCAAGGTTCAAATAAGAGAATAACAAGACAAAGTGAGAAGGAAGTTAGAATTGAGGAGCCGATTGAAATAGAAACTAGCAAGGAAGAAAAGAAGGAACCTAAAAAAGGTCGTGCTTATAAGCTAGTTTCAGATTTGGAAAAACAAACGGATTTGAAGCAAGTGCTTGATGACAATATACTTAAGAGCATTGTTTCTATTCAACTAGGAGATTTGCTGGGGATTGCTAAACGTGAGTTTATTGATGAAATACTTGATAGTCTCAAGAGAAAGAGGCAATATTTTGAAGAACCAATATTAAACGAGCCAGTTCCAATGGTCCAAAATATTCAAACAGAAGTAAAATGTAATGAGTTTAAAAGATTACCTAACGTACTTCCTGATGATGAGCAAGAATGGAATGTACCTGAAAGCTATTATGCAAATAATCTTTGGGCTAGAGGGACGACTGAGACTATGGTAAAACTTGGTGGGAAACCAAGACCTTATGTTGCTCTCATTGACTCTGGGTCAGAAATTAATGTAATTTCCAAAAATGTTTATGATCAAGAGAAGTGGCCTATTGATCGAGAGCATGGCTGGAGGATGAAATCTGCAAATAACCTTACTGGAGCTTTACATGGAGCGTGTGCTCATGTACCAATTTCTATAGGAGACGTTTGTGATGAACATCACTTTTTTATACATGATGGTTGCCCATATCCAGTAATTTTGGGACAACCATTCATTAGTGAAGCAGGAATGGAGACTAAAGTCCTTGATGATGGAAGTGCATATGCACATATTCGTTCACGAGATGGACTCAAGTCTGTTCAGTTTATGACTGTGTGTGTTAACCATCCGCGTAATAGAATGTTGTTGAGAAGTGATCCTATTGGACATTTTGAACAGGATTTTATAAAAGTTCCATGATTAAGCGAGATGATTGTGGCATGAGGTTTATAGAAATCTCGCCTCCTGCCATGATAGAAGAAAATTCAAGCTTTGTTTATGATACAGGAGAGTCGAAATTTATAAGATGCAAAGATATGAATCGAGGGTTGAGAAAAATTTTTGCACGAAAAGAAAAAGATTTTGTGAAAGAAGGATTGATAGAAAAAGATGAGAAAATTAGTGGTTTGTTTGATTGCTTTTCATGTTCTGATATAGTGGAAAGCATTGAAACATTTCTAGTAAAAGAGAATTCCTATGATCAGTTTTTTAATGTATATTCACTTGAGGCATATGTGACTATATCTGAGTACTTTGAGTCTCTAGTTGAGAAAGCGGAGATAGAGTTTGAGCCTCAAGTTGAAACAAAATACAAGACTGTTGATAGGAAAGTTCAACCTGTAGCACAACCTTTACCTGAAGAAAGTCAAAACATTGTGAATGAAGTAAGTGATGAGCCCAGTCTGAGAGATGTTGAGAAAATTGGTCATACCTTTACTGATACAACCATAGAAAAATTAAAGATTGGATGTGAAAACTTTCTATTACCACAAGAAAAGAAGAAATTTGAATGGATGATTAGAAAGCACGGCAAAGCATTTGCATTTGAGCCTAGAGAAATAGGTTGTGTAGATCCAAAGGTAGCACCTCCGATGGTGATTTTTACCATTCCTCATGTTCCTTGGAATTTACGAGCTATACCAGTTCCAAAAGCTCATCTTCCAAAACTGATTTGCTTATTAAAAGAAAAAATTAGTATGCAGATTTTGGAACCTTCTGCAGCTCCTTACTCAAACCGATGGTTTACTGTGCCGAAGAAGAACGGGAAATTAAGATTTATTCAAGATCTTCAGCCAGTAAACAAAGTGACAATAAGAAATGTTGGTACTAGTCCTATTGTAGATGATTATGCAGAAGCCTTTGCCGGTCATGCGATTTATTCCATGGGAGATCTCTACTCCGGATATGACCAATTTCAATTGGCATTAGGTAGTAGAGACATTACAACTATGAAGACTCCATTAGGATTGGTGCGTATGTGCACGTTCCCGCAAGGAGCCACCAACTCGGTGGCACACATGATGAATGCAATGCATAGTGTATTACATGATTTCATTCCTCGATTGACTATGCCATTTCTTGATGATGTGCCAATAAAAGGGTGTGAAGAGAGTTTAAAAGATGAACAACTTGATGAAGAAGGATATAGAAAATTTGTGAAGGATCACATATTAGATTGTGAGAAAATTTTAGAACGATTTGAAGAAGTTCATTTGACTCTTTCTGGTGAGAAATCAGTTTTTGGTGTTAATGAGGTATTAATAGTCAGCCACATGTGTGGTCATTATGGACGCAAACCGTATCCTGCAAAGATAGATGCAATTAATCAATTATCTAATGTTTTCTATAATATGAGTGAAGTTAGGCGATTTCTTGGAGCATGTGTATTTTACCGTATTTGGATACCACATTTTGCTCATGTGGCAAAAGACCTTGATATGTATATTCTAAAATAAATGGAAACATTTGTTCCTCATATGCCATATTTATGTTTTGCTATTTATATGGTTAGAATTTGTACATTTATGCATGTTTGTATATGCATAGGTATGTATATGTGTGGATTGATATGTATCAAGTATGTATATGTATTATGCACATGTATGAAAGACAACTTCAAAGCAATAAATATGCCATAATGGTATCGACTTGTTACATTCAATAAGATAAATCATCTCTCCTCCTTGGTATAGGTAGGTATGTATGTATTTACTTTAATTCATATGTACATATGTATGTGTAGGAATGTATGGGTAGGTATGCATGTGTAGATATGTATGGGAAGGTATGCATCGGTAGGTATGTATGTGCTCGAACTAGATACATATGTGCAGATGTGGGAAAGTATGTGCAAGAATGTATGTATATGTTTTTACTGATATGTATGACAATGTAGGTGTGGGAAATTGTCGGCACTCTATTGCTTTTTGCTAAAAGGTAGTAGTTTCCCCATGTCTCAGCTCTCTATCTCTTCTAGGTGCTTTTGGACTTATGTTGCCATATTTTTAATATAGGATTCATATGTTTTTTTATCAATGCAATTTTTGGTAGGCAAAACAATATCCTCCTCTTCTTTAAGAGACGGTGTATATTCTTAACTGGATTGATCCTCGTCTGTTATGCACATTGGCTTCTACCATAGAAGTCCATCTAATGTGGCAACTTGAGATCATGCTTGGTGCATGTGCAATATATAAAGATCAATATCTTGAATAGAAAAAAACATGTAAATGTTGTAGGAACAAGGATTTGTGTTGTTGAATCTGTAGGGAACTTATCTTTGAGCTCAATGCGGTTGCCTTCTATTTGTCTTTACCTATGTGGTTTGCTTTTGGGAAACTGTATGTGAAATCTTCAGCCTGGGCGAGTATGGTCTCATAAACCTATCTTGTGAAGAAGAGATTTGGTTTTCATTTAGATAGTATGGATCTTCGATCAAAAATTGGCTCTAGATCAGGCCCTGTTGGCCCCATGAAATTATCAAACAATTCATAAAAGTCCAAAACTATAGAACTCTTAAAATCACCAAGTGTGTAATTTTTTCCATCAAGCTTCCCTTCAATGAATGGAGGTGGATGATTGGAAATTGGTGCAAGAATAACATTGTTAGATGCACCAAAACTAGAAGATGAAGCTATTACTCATGCACTACGGTGATAAAAAAAATATACTTGCAAGTTTAGAAAGTAGTCCTATCTACTATAGATAAGCAATGGCTCTGACACCATGTAAGAAAGAGAACACATGAGTACTAGAGAAGATAAAAAATAGTAGAATATCAAAATTCTTCTACTAAAAGCAAGTCCAAAGACGAAAGCATTGCGCACCTGTGTGCTATCAAGGTAGAACTTAGATGGTGTAATAACCCTTTCGATAATGAGATAATTCATTTTGAATTTTTGGAATTAAATTGTTGGGATAATGTTTAGAATGAATAATTAGGTCATTTTATGCATGTAGACAAAATTTAGGGATGAGAAGTTCTATATTCTCTCCCTAAACCTTATCCACATCATGTTTTTTGGTTGAAATTTATATGTGAAGATGAAAGAATTAAGAGAAAGGTAGAGCATGCATAAGAGATTAAAAATGTCTAAGAGTCACGTTCTAAGTACCTCATTTAAGGATCTACATTTAGTTTACTATAAGAAAATGCCTTGATTTTATTCTCTCTAGAATGTCTAAACTTGCGAGGCTCAAAAGTGACACTTGGAGGCAGATTTGGACCTAGGTCATCTCTAACACTATTGTGCAAATCGAGGAGTTGAAAAATTTTCTATCTCACAAGCTTAAACTAATTCCTCACTATTTTTGTTTTCATGCACACTTATGGATGTCTTTGGGTTTGACTTTTTGTTTTTTTTCTTTTATTTTTGGATATCTATGGTTAAAAAAAGCACTTGACTATTACAAACACATGCTTCTGCAAAAGATTGGCATGCAACATAGGGAGAGTTGACTTTCTTTATAGTTGGTGGATCACATGCTTCCTTCGGGATGATAAAATCTACATTGAAAGGGATTTGCTGGGTCAAACAAGAAGAGTCCAAAAATCAAAGAATTACCTTGTGATTGAGAGTGAGAGTGAGAGTGAAAGTGTGATTGAGAGTGTGAGTGTGAATGAGATTATGGTAGCTCAGGGGTGGTCGAGAGGTTGAGGATTCATCAAAAAGCTATTTTCCAAAGCTATTGTAATGATTGATTCAAATTATCTATAATATCAAAACTTCTCTTTCTCTTAGTCATATCTTGTCTCCTCTTCGATGTCAAATTTTCTCTTATATTGTATATGTTTTGTTTTTCTCTCTTCCTTTATTCTTGAGTGATTAGAAACTTTTGATTGAGGATTGCTTGTGGTCGAGGAAGTGCTACAAATGGTGATCTAGACAAATCTCAATAGAGAGCTACAAAGTACAGATATGCTCACTCAATTAGATATCTGGGGTTGTGTACAAGTCATGTATATATAGGGTAACAAAGAGATGTGGCTTTCTATGGATGGCTATGCATGGGAAGTAGAGCATGGGCAGCCATCACCTACATAATCCCCATACGAGGCTTAGAACAATTTAACTGACCTAAAAAATATGAGTGATTGTTTATTTTCATATGAAATATTCCCTTTACCATCGCACCAAGGGTGCTCTCCCCCATTGATTGTCCCATTGGACAACCCCAACCATGGTTGTTCTCGGCTTCTCGAGAACCCCCTATTGGGGACTTTGATAAGTCCTTTTTCTTACAATACCTTGGATAGTCCGATTTGACATTCATCCAACATGCAAGTTGGGATTCCCATTAAATTGGTAATGTACGTTTGACTTCTCCTCAAAATGGGGGCCCTACAAAATATGCATTAGTATGTAAAGTGACTAAGGGTAGACATTGGTAATATACTAACATTCTAACTTTTGGGTGGCTCAATAGACAGAGCCTCCATTTGTGGCAAAGTTCTATTTGAAGGTACTTCTCCAGTTTTTGGATGACATCAAGGTTCATCTTTAGTGTGTGCTCCATGTCGGATACCTTTGCATTAAGAAATGAGATCTCCTTGATGTATGGTCTCTCAAGCTTAACCTCACAAGCGCAAGATCCAAGCTCTTCTTTCCATGAAGAAGCATAAACATGTAAGTATATAATAATTGACATATTGAACCAACCTAGAGAATTAGTGACTAGCGGCCATAATATAAAGCTATTTTCAGAAACTAATGAGGAATAAGGAGGAATAACATAAGCTATATGAACTTACGTCAATCCGAAGAGGAACCAAAAAAACAAAGCTCTCTCAATCCCAAATCCTATACATGAGTTGATCTTGATAACACAAGTTACATGAAATCCTAAAATTACATTGAGCATTAAGCACCAATAAAATAAATCATCTACTGTAATACAATGATTATTCATTCCTAATGCATTCCTAATAACCATATGATACTCTAATATCCACTTAAATCCCATCACTTAAGCAATTCTCCTATTAACACCTTCTAAACGACAATAAGACATCATTTTAAGCATCATCTCGGATGCCAATTATGTGATAATGAGTGTGTGATGCTTCAAACGATTGTAGGGGTCCAGTTCTTGTTATTAGTAGATTCTATATCATCCCATGTGATTTTGAGAGAATTCTTTCTCTCAACATCTTGCTTCTCCTACAATATTTGATTGCACATGCCTCATTTTACAATGATATTAAATTTCAGGGAACCTTTTCTTCCTTGAATTCATGCTCCGAGTATTTAAAGAGCCTTGTTGGTCCTTCAGATGCATTCCTTATTTCAAAAGCAGTAGAAAAACTCTTGAGAAATGAGATGGGAGATTCTAGCCTAACTGTTGAGGGTTGTAAATTTTATGCCTTAAAGGGTAGCAGAAGAACCCCAATACAAAAATATTTTCATGTTGTTTGTACCAAGTATTTAGTCTTGTTTTCTAGACCTTTCAATTGCTTTAACAAGAACATCTCTTCTAAAATGAGGGATAACTTCATAATCTTGTTGTTGGTTCAAAGTCCAAGCCCACACATTTGTCTTCAGGTTCATAAAGATGTGAAGTTACATGAAAACCATTGCTAGTGGAGATTTATCTCTTTACCTTTGTAAAAGTCATTTCTTTTTTACTTGAGAATATTTGTATCACCTACCCAAAAAGTCGTGGACTTGTACATTGAGGGAATATCTCCTAGAATGAAGGTTCACTTTTAGAGAGATCCAAAAGTTAAATTCAAATTCAAATTTTAATGGAACACTTATATAAACTCACTTGAAAAATGCACTGTTAGAGTGATGATTTCCTGAGCTCTCCATTGCCATTTTGTTTATATGTAAGGCATACATTGTAGCCTACACTAATCTCTATCATAAGGCTATGATTACCAAGCCTATGATCTTGTACAACATTGTTCATTAATACATTATACCTACATTGTTCATCTATGATATCTCTGTTATTGTCATTTCTCACTTTCAACTTGTGTTGGTCATATCTCACTCATTTCTCCCCCAAATTCAATTATCTATAGCTTGTTGGAATCAACTCCAAGGTATCTACATTCTGCCAAATTTGATGCAAATAGATTTAGAAAATTTGGAGAAAAGCGCATCGATGCACTCCCTAATCAAACTCTAGGCTCTATGATGAGAATGAGCCTGTTTTGTTTGATGAAGCACAAAATTCTGAAAATTGGATGGCTCGTATGCAATCAGAATATGATGCTATCATGAAAAATGGTACCTAGCCTTTATGTGACTTGCCTCCTTGCAAGAAGGCCATTTGCACTAAGTGGGTATACAAGCTGCCAAAGTGTAAGCCTCATGGAAGAATTGGTAGTTATAAAGCTAGGCTTTTTGCAAAGGGATATGCTAAGGAAAGAGGCATTGACTTTGATGAGACCTTTGCTCCCACATGTCGAATGACTACTATTCATAGCATATGTGCACTTGCAGCTCATCATGGTTGGAATGTACATTAATTGGGCATTAAAACTGCGTTTTTGAATAGTGATTTGTATGAAGAAGTATATGTTTTTCAGCCGTGTGGCTTTGTGCAAAAAGGGCATGAAAACCAAGTGTGCAGGTTGAAAAAGACATTAGATGGTTTGAAACAAGCACCACATACTTGGTATGAAAAGATACATGCCTATCTAATTGCACATGGTTTTGAGAACAGTCCAACTAAAAGCACCTTATATGTGGAGCATGCAAATGATATGCTTCTGATCATTGTTGTTTATGTTGATGACATGCTGGACTGGTCCTCATGAGAAGCATATTGCTGATTTTAAGGTTGATTTGCATGCCGCATTTGAGATGTACCTTTTGGTGCATTTGCATCATTATTGGGGCATTTAGGTTATGCAAGTTGATGGCTTAAACTATTGACACATTATTGTAGTGTTTTGGCCTTGACGACTTTAAACCTATTTCCACTCCTATGGAGACATTTTTACGATTGAGTGTTCATGATGCTAGAGATGCATTTGATGCTATTCTCTATCAACAGAATGTTGGATGCTTGATCTACTTATGTATTACTCGGCAAGATATTCTGTTTGCTATCTCACAGATGAGCAAGTTTATGCATTATCCATGTGTCAAGCATTACCCACCAGTTAAGCACATCTTTAACTACTTCTTTGGTACCCGACTACTTGGATTGTTTTATCCCAAGGGGGGATCAATACCGCCAAATTTGCATGCCTTTTCTGACTCTGATTGGCATGGTTGCTATGACACTTGTGTGTCCACTAGTGGCTTTTGCTTCATGCTTGGTAGTTCATGTATATCTTGGTTGACCAAGATGCAGCCTATTTTTTTGACTTCTAAGCACATTGAGGTGCATTATCATTATGTCAGGGAGAGGTTCCCTATTGGAGAGATCAGCTTGGCATATGCACCCATGTAGGAGAACATTGTCGACCTTTTCAGAGAGGCTCTGCCTAAGGACAAGTTTGAAGCTTTCATCAAATCTTTGGGCTTACTTCCTTTTGTGGATTGGTTCCACACTGCTTGGCACTTCCTTATATATGAGTGTTGATTCCTTGTTCAGTGCATCACTCCCATGGGAATTTGTTGATATATTTAGGTAATGATGTGTTTGAACACTCTAGGAACATCGGGGCATTTTTTTCCATCTTTAGGAGGTTTTTTCCCTTGGCTTGTATATACGCCTATCGCCTAAGGAGTAACTTATCTTTGTACATTCTAGTGGTAATACATTTAGTATTGTGTGTTCTGCTCCAAGCTTCATCTTATTCCTTGTGTTGTCTGTGTGCTTCTGCACACCCCAAACTCCAACAAAGCAAGTACAAAAAAGCACACAGAGAAGAGTATGCAAGTGCCAAAAAGTACACATAAATGGAAAAGATAGAAAAGAATCGATTACATGAACCAATTGAGTACAACCAAGAATGGGGAAGGCACCAAGAGACTCTCTTGTGAAAATGATGTGGGTATTAATCCACAGGAGCACTGAATCCTTACCATGCTCCTAGAGGCTCCTTGCACCACCAAGTGCAAGAGTTGCATAGTTTTGATTCCTAATGGATAGTTCAAGCCCTATTGGAGATTGAACAACCGAATGTTTTTACCATTTCCACATCTTGTCCTTATATAGAAGGGGAGGAGGTGAGGTTGTTGAAGTCATTGACAGGCTTACCTTGCCATTCCATCATGATACATTGGAGAGAACCTTCTATAGGATCCCAATAAATAGAAACTAAGGAGAAGAGATCGGGGAACGAGCATTGCACACATGAGAGAGAGAGAGGTCATGTTGTATGGAAATTTCCTAGAATATGCCCTTGGGGAGCATGTAGTTGTACGAGAAGGTACTCTAACGATATATATATATATATATATATATATATATATATATATATATATATATATATATATATATATATATATATATATATATATATATATATATATATATATAGAGAGAGAGAGAGAGAGAGAGAGAGAGAGAGAGAGAGAGAGAGATTGCGTGGATGGAGGATAGGAGAGGGAAAAGAATACTTCGAAGAGGGGGGGCATCACCGGTCAAGAATGTGTCAAGAATGCTTACTTCACACACGTAGGGTGATTATTGTAGCAAGGGTAAACCAATGTTTTTTTGAGGGGGATTCTTTTACATCCTTCGTTGAATCCTTCATAAGACAAAACTGGCTTTTCGACAACATTGACATACGATGCTGGTTCAAAATGAGTCTAATCATGATGCTATTTGCACTAGTCCCTATCTCAAAAGGCTCTTGGGGATCAGCTATCGTCAAAATTGAGGCGTCTAAAACGACTTTTACCAAAGTCCATATGACTTTTTTGTTACTGCACATGCTTCCATAAAAACATATATTTTTCTTGAACGAGATTAGTTAGTTGTGATACTAAATGAGATGGTGGAATCTAGAATAATGGACATTTTGTTAGGTTTTCCTTATAAAATCTTGAAAGTTTTAAGAATGACCCCAACTATTCCTCATTAATGGACATTTTGTTAGACTCCATCTTGAATTCCTTGGTTAAAATAGCATGATCTAAATATTGAATTTTTCTTATTTGTAATTTTTTTATCAAGATTTATTAGATTTTTTAATGTTCTTTAACATATTTAATGCAACACATAAATAAAACTCATGTTCTTTTAAATTTCTATCATAAACAAATAAATCATCAACAAATTGGCTAATAAAATGGTACAATATATAACTCATATGCATCATAAATGTGGTGGGAGCATTAGTGAACCCGAATCCCATAAACAATAGTAATGCATAAAGCACAAAAATATTTTCTTGCTCACAATCATACTAACAATTGGACGAGTATGATTTTAATCTTAGCCCATCTGAGTATCTATGTCTACTAGATATTTTGATGTTGGACTTGGAAGATTGAGTGATTATTGAGGGTCGGGCATACATACTATGGAGATCTTCTTCTTGTTTGGACATTGTTTGTACGCATGACTTGTGAAAAGACCATCATTACTAACCTCCAATAAGCCCACTCAACCATTGGTCACAATAGTTCCAGTGATGATAAAGAGTAAGAAGAACCCTGAGATGATCCATAGCAATGAAGTCGAAGCTCTAAAACAGATAATGAAAAATATATTTTTAGCAATTATTTTATGAACACAAGAAAGAGATGGAACACATAGGTATAAAAAGAAATATTTCTCCTTAAAAGTAAGCCTAGCTGCAATGGTTCTTGTTGGGATAGATAGTATTCTTCAAGATGGTGCAATCATATGCAAGAAGACTAGATGTTTCTTTTTGAATAGATAAATAAATAAATAAATAAATATATATATATATATTTGTTTGTGTATATATGTACATATTTATATATGTATGCATCCATGTTTGTATGTATGTCTCTATTAATATATGTATGTATGTATGTATGCATGCATCTATGTATGCATGTATGTTTTTGTGTGTATGTAAGTATGTATGTGTGTTTGCATGTTCTTTAATGTTATATGTATCCATCTATGTTTATGTGCTATGTATGTATGTATGCATGTTTGTGTATGCATGCATGTATGTAAGTATGTATGTATGTATCTTTTTATGTATGTATGTATGCATGTTTGTGTATGTATGTATGTATGGATGTATGTGTATGTATGTTTATATATGCATGTATGTATGCATGTAGGCATGTTTATGTATGTATGTATGTAGGCATGTTTATGTATGTATGTATGTGTGTATAAAATGTATTTTTTTATGTATATGTTTACGCATGCATGTCAATAAGTATGTATGTATGTGGCTATGTATATTTAAGTATGTATTATGCATATATGGATGTGTGGTATGTATGCATGTAGGTATAAGTATGCATGTGAAATATGTGTATATATGGATATATGTGTGCATGCATTTATGTATGTGCATTTATCCCTTCTTTTCTAATACTAATAACTTTCAATCGGCTCTTTCTTCCCTGGCTTCTTCTATGAAGTACTGGTCCTTTGAGTTTGCTTGCATGCACTTCGAAAAGTCTTGCCTCGTGCCTCTACTTGTTTGTTTTTTATCCATGTCTTTTCTTGGCCCTACTTGTTTTCACTTCCATGATAAGTTTGTAATTAAGGATCTTTGTATTACAAAGTACCCTTCTTGAAACTTCTAGAACAAAGGAAGAAGGTATACCCATGGAGGACCGAGTGCATTTTTGTCTCTGGCACACACACACACTCTCTCTCTCACTCAATAGCTTTAAAAGAATTTCATATAAGAACTTCGTCTCAAATGCCTTTTTGTAACAAACATACGCATACATCATCTGAGTTCTCCCAAAGATTGCAATGATGGGCCCTCATACAAAATGTTGAAGGCACAAATGATATGCCAACCTATTTATAGCTTAATCACATTTTTTTAATCGTCCCTATAATTCCAACCATTCATGTGCTCTTGAGTGAGGAACTTTCACATACATGATCTTCTCAAACTCGAGTGGTGCTTCATGAAAGTGAGACATTGAGCATACGTACACTTCTCTCCGTCAAAAGATGTCCTCTTTCTGATACTACTGTTAAATTCAAAATCACAATAGACCATAACCGACATTCAAGGACATTAATTCATGTAACCCAAACCATAGTGTGAACTAAATCACGACTTCAGGAACACGTTTCTCTCGCTTTCTGCCAGCGAACACGTTTCTCAAAGACTGAAGGGAAGTTTCGTTAAATTACTCCAGCGCACACAACGCGGAAGACCACGAAGATTCTGCGACAGAAACGATACTTCCTGTTCTCCGTCTTTAGCCCGCACGGAAGGTTCGCGTCTTCAACATCGAAATGATCTACGTCCTGCTGGTCGAGAGCCATTCAAAATACATATAACTGCACTCTTGTTTGCCAAGTGCTTTCCCCGACAAAGCAAGAGAAACAATCACCAGGCAGCACACACGCACAGAGAGAGAGAGAGAGAGAGAGAGAGAGAGATGGGCGTTGTCCAAGGTAATGCAATACAAGTGAGGTTAATCTCGGCGGAAGATTTGAGCTTCAAGCTGGACCATCGGCACGCACGATACTATGCTGTAGCTTGGCTAGCAGGTCCATGCGAGAGAGCGGATGCCCTTATCGCAGCCTCTGAGCAGCCCCAATTCGGTAGTGTGCGCGCTGACACGCTCATCGACTCCGATTGGAACGTCAGCTCCTTGGACTTGCAGCGGGCGAAGCATCCATCCTTCATCCTTGATCTTCCCCTCCCTCCCTCATTCTCTGCAACTTCATCATCATCATCATCTGGATCTTTCGTAGTTATCCGCCTCTTTTGTGAAGACAGACGTTCAAGATCCTGTAGAAGTCGTCTGATGATGATAGGGACCGCCGTGATACCTCTAATAGCAAATTATGTGTTCCTTCCCCTCGTGGCATGTAGTGAGTTTCAGCGTAAAGAATTCCTCTCACCGTTCGGTCGGGGTGCTCAACATGGCGGTTCGTCTTCCTTTCTACACGAGTTCTGAGTGTGATGACGATTTCTTATCGAGACGATGATAGAAAGAGACAGGCATACTGTATTTTGGAATACTTTATTTTACTTTTCAATGAAATAATGTACATATATCTATAATGATACATTATATCTATAATGATCATAACATTTTTATTATTAAATCCGTGAGGAGAAATTATACTCGATGCAAAAATTTTCAGGCAAGAGGATTTCTATACATTGGAAGGACACTCAATAATTTCAAGGCTCTTGGTTAGAATTTTCATTTATTTCTCAAATATTAAGGATAGTATTGGTACATACATAACTTCTATTGGTTTTCTTGATCTGTTCTTTATTGATCCGTTTACATTTCAAGTTTTTTGGGTTGGATCAGAGAATCAGTATTATGAAAATAGACATGGGGGTCATATCAATGCAACTCAAATGCTTTTTCCAATAATAATCCGGTCATATTAAATAAATTAAAAAAAAACCAAAGACAATCGAACTATTTTGAATCTCACATGGATTAGGTTATCATAAAACAATCTATGCAAATCGTGGAAACGATGCTTTTTAACTAGTGGAAGTTATTTTCTTTATTTTCAATGAAGATTTTGGGATCAAAGGACTTCCGAAAGGAAATTTATTTGAGCTCTTCTTTTTGTATCTTATTGATATGTTAGGGGATCATTCCATAAATCTCTTGATTTTTTTGAAACTGAAACTAGCTAAGTACAAAGGAAGTTCATCTCCAGTTTTTGTTTGTATGTTATTGATATGTTAGGCTATCATTTCCATAAAATCTCTTGAGGCTAGAGTGCACAGACGAAGATTGCACCCGATACTATGTATTGTCTCGTCTACTATGCAACCTTGTTTTCATGTGTTATCAGATTTCTTTCTCTGTGTGTGTACATATGTAAGATTGTGCAACAAAAAAATATCTAAATATTTGCTCTTGAAGGTCCCTTATCTAATTTATCTCTTTATTCCAATAATAAATCTCTATAAAATAATCAATAAATTTTTTTTATAGAATCAACGAATATGGAAGTCATTTCAATATAATTTGAGTAATGTGCAAACATATATGAACTTGGTTCTAGCGCAACACGGTCCAAAAATGCCACCATTACCTTCTAGGTGTATAATTCATCATGAAGGGAAGATGAATTCTCGGATGTTGAGCTATTCATAGTTAAAGCACAAGGGTGGTGTTATGATATCAGAGATTTTTTCAACACTCTTAAGTTTCCAGATAAAGCTAATTTTGCACAAAGGAAGAGGTTGCTAATAAAGTGCACTCCTTTTACATGTATATATAGATATGGTAAGGATAATCTTCTTAGGAAGTGCATGAGAGGAGGCAAGACACATCATTGAGATGGCACATGATGGACCAGGTGGTGGGCACCTCCCTAACCATGTTATGAGCCATATAATCCTAGATGTGGGTTTATGGTGGCCAACATTATTTAGAGATGTAGAGGAAAGGGCTTAGGCATGCGATGTCTCTCAAGGATGTGGTCAAAAGTCCACAAAGTAGAGACAAAATTCATTGGTCATCTCCACATTATGGCAACCATTTCGGAAGTGGTGGTTAGATTTATAGGGCCTATCTATCATGCATCCTTTCCAAGATACGATAAGTATTTTATAGCTTCCATTCACTATGCAACAAAGTGTGTCAAGGCTATTGCTTCTCTAGATTTCATAGCCCAAACAACTGCTGATTTTGTGTATATCAAGATTTTTGGCAACTTTGGTTCTCCACTTGAAATGTGTAGTGATCAAGGAGCACACTTTGTTAATAACATTTTGTATGAGTTTTTAAAGAAGTACAAGGATCTCAATACACTTCCTGTGCATATTATCCAAGGTCGAATGGATAAGCCGAGTCCTCAAATAAAATAGATCAAGGAATACACGTTGTTAATAATTTTTTGTATGAAGTTTTTAACAAGTACAAGGATCTCCATAGTACTTCCTCTGCATATTATTCAAGGGCCAATGGACAAGGAGATTCACAAATAAAATAATGATAGGGATGCTAAAAAAGAAATGTATATTAAAGGGTAGTACTTGGGGCACTTCTTATCTAGGCACACTATAGGCTGGTCTATGGAATAATTCCTATTGAGCCCTTTGGGTTTTTATGTGATTCTCCCCAGACAAGATCTATGCATGTAAGAAAGGATCCTAGGGTTTCTCTTATACTATTAGCACTCAAAAAATTGGCAAAAATTTGACTAGAGGTAGCAAAGCAGTTGAAGGAGACACAAATAAAAAAAAAGGAAGTTCACAAAAAAAATGGAATAATAAATTATAGATTGGTATGCTTGTTCCCTTACATAGACCACAATTACAGACACAATTGTGAGGCAAGTGGCTTCCTCATTGGGAAGAACCATACAAAATGAGAGAAAAGTTACAATAGGATGCGGCGTAGTAAGAGAATTTGGCTTATAATGTGCTACCACTACTCAACATCACCAAGCACAAGTCTATCATCATCAACAAAATTGAAGCCCTTTTAGATCAGGTGGTACTTGCAAAACCTTTCTAGGTTGAGGCATGCAAATCAGCCTTAAAATTAGCAATATGCTTCTCATTAGCACTAGTGAGTAGCATGGCATCAACATAGAGAACAATGATAAGACACACATCATTTTTACGCTTAACATATAAGGTGATCTCAGTTGGACTGCTCTCGAAACCATGTGCAATCAAGTAGGCATTTATCTTTTCAAAAAAAGCACGTGGTGCTTGCTTTAAACCATATAATGCCTTTTTCAACTTGCACATTTTGGTTTCATGCCCTTTCTACACATAACCATGGGGCTGAAAAACATACACTTCTTCATGTAAGTCATGATTCAAAAATGTAGTTTTAATGTCCAAATGATGTGCATTCCAACCATGTTGGGTTGCAAGTGCACAAATTCTTGTATTCTTGCATGTATGCATGTAATATGTATGTGTGTATGTATATATGTGTGCATGTGTGACTCTTGCATATGTGTATGTTTGTACTCTTGTATTCTTGCATTTATGTATGTATGAATGTATTTACATGTGTATGTTTGGATGTAAATGTGATGCTTGCATGTATATATTATGTTTCTATTCATGCTTATATGTGTGTATGTATGTGTGTACAGTGAATAGTCCTTTTAGAGGAATTGAAGGCTTGTACATAGAAAATATGGGCACCTATCTCTGATTAAAAATTTGGTATGATAATGTTGTTTCTAGATGTGTGTGGAAGTATGTATGCAGGTGTGTGTATGTGCAAGTGTGTGCAAGACCTTGATATGTATATTCTAAAATAAATGGAAACATTTGTTCTTCATATGCCATATTTATCTTTTGCCATTTATATGGTTAGAATTTGTACATTTATGCATGTTTGCATATGCATAGGTATGTATATGTGTGGATTGATATGTATCAAGTATGTATATGTATTATTCACATGTATGAAAGACAACTTCAAAGCAATAAAGATGCCATAATGGTATCGACTTGTTACATTCAATAAGAAAAATCATCTCTCCTCCTTGGTATAGGTAGGTATGTATGTATTTTCTTTCATTCATATGTGCGACAATGCATGTGTAGACATTTATGGGTAGGTATGTGTATACGTATGTATGGGTAGGTATGCATGTGTAGATATGTATGGGAAGGTATGCATCGGTAGGTATGTATGTGCACGACCTAGATACGTATGTGCAGATGTGGGAAGGTATGTGCAAGAATGTATGTATATGTTTTTACTGATATGTATGGAAATGTAGGTGTTGGAAATTGTCGACACTCTATAGCTTTTTGCTAAAAGGTAGTAGTTTCCCCATGTCTCAGCTTTCTATCTCTTCTAGGTGCTTTTGGACTTATGTTGCCATATTTTTAATATAGGATTCATATGTTTTTTTATCAATGCAATTTTTGGTAGGCAAAACAATATCCTCCTCTTATTTAACAGACGGTGTATATTCTTAGCTAGATTGATCCTGGTCTGTTATGCACATTGGATTCTACCATAAAAGTCCATCTAATGTGGCAACTTGAGATCATGCTTGGTGCATGTGCAATATATAAAGATCAATATCTTGAATAGACAAAAACATGTAAATGTTGTAGGAACAAGGATTTGTGTTGTTGAATTTGTAGGGAACTTATCTTTGAGCTCAATGGGGTTTCCTTCTATTTTTCTTTACTTATGTGGTTTGCTTTTGGGAAACTGTATGTGAAATCTTCAGCCTGGGCGAGTATGGTCTCATAAACCTATCTTGTGAAGAAGAGATTTGGTTTTCATTGAGATAGTATGGATCTTCCATCAAAAATTGGCTCTAGATCAGGCCCTGTTGGCCCCATGAAATTATCAAACAATTTATAAAAGTCCAAAACTATAGAACTCTTACACTTACCAAGTGTGTAATTTTTTCCATCAAGCTTCCCTTCAATGAATGGAGGTGGATGATTGCAAATTGGTGCAAGAATGACATTGTTAGATGCACCAAAACTAGAAGATGAAGCTATTACTCATGCACTATGGTGATAAGAAAAATATACTTGCAAGTTTAGAAAGTAGTCCTATCTACTATAGATAAGTAATGGCTCTGACACCATGTAAGAAAGAGAACACATGAGTACTAGAGAAGATAAAAAATAGTAGAATATCAAAATTTTTCTACTAAAAGCAAGTTCAAAGACGAGAGCATTGCGCACCTGTGTGCTATCAAGGTAGAACTTAGATGGTGTAATAACCCTTTCGATAATGAGATAATTCATTTTGAATTTTTGGAATTAAATTGTTTGGATAATGTTTAGAATGAATAATTAGGTCATTTTATGCATGTAGACAAATTTTAGGGATGAGAAGTTCTATATTATCTCTCTAAACCTTATCCACATCATGTTTTTTGGTTGAAATTTATATGTGAAGATGAAAGAATTAAGAGAACGGTAAAGCATGCATAAAGATTAAAAATATCTCTGTGAAATTATTAAGAGTCAGGTTCTAAGTACCTCATTTAAGGATCTACATTTAGTTTACTATAAGAAAATGCCTTGATTTTATTCTCTCTAGAATGTCTAAACCTGCAAGGCTCAAAAGTGACACTTGGAGGTAGATTTGGACCTAGGTCATCTCTAACACTATTGTGCAAATCGAAGAGTTGAAAAATCTTCTATCTCACAAGCTTAAACTATTTCCTCACTATTTTTGTTTTCATGCACACTTATGGATGTCTTCGGGTTTGACTTTTTGTTTTTTTCTTTTATTTTTGGATATCTATGGTTAAAAAAAGCACTTAACTACTACAAACACATGCTTCTGCAAAAGATTTGCATGCAACATAGGGAGATTTCACTTTCTTTATAGTTGGTGGATCACATGCTTCATTCAGGATGATAAAATCTACATTGAAAGAGATTTGCTGGGTCAAACAAGAAGAGTCCAAAAATCAAAGAATTACCTTGTGATTGAGAGTGAGAGTGAGAGTGAAAGTGTGATTGAGAGTGTGAGTGTGAATGAGATTATGGTAGCTCAGGGGTGGTCGAGAGGTTGAGGCTTCATCAAAAAGCTATTTTCCAAAGCTATTGTAATGATTGATTCAAATTATCTATAATATCAAAACTTCTCTTTCTCTTAGTCATATCTAGTCTCCTCTTCGATGTCAAATTTTCTCTTATATTGTATATGTTTTGTTTTTCTCTCTTCCTTTATTCTTGATTGATTAGAAACTTTTGATTGAGGATAGCTTGTGGTCGAGGAAGTGCTACAAATAGTGATCTAGACAAATCTCAATAGAGAGCTACAAAGTATACATATGCTCACTCAATTAGATATCTGGGGTTGTGTAGAAGTCATGTATATATAGGGTAACAAAGAGATGTGGCTTTCTATGGATGGCAATGCATGGGAAGTAGAGCATGGGTGGCTATCACGTACATAGTCCCCATACAAGGCTTAGAACAATTTAACTGACCTAAAAAATATGAGTGATTGTTTATTTTCATATGAAATATTCCCTTTACCATCGCACCAAGGGTGCTCTCCCCCATTGCTCGTCCCATTGGACAACCCCAACCATGGTTGTTCTCGGTTTCTTGAGAACCCCCTATTGGGGACTTTGATAAGTCCTTTTTCTTACAATACGTTGGATAGTCTGATTTGACATTCATCCAACATGCAAGTTGGGATTCTTATTAAATTGGTAATGCACGTTTGACTTCTCCTCAAAATGGGGGCATTACAAAATATGCATTAGTACATAAAGTGACTAAGGGTAGACATTGGTAATATACTAACATTCTAACTTCAGGGTGGCTCAATAGACCGAGCCTCCATTTGTGGCAAAGTTCTACTTGAAGGTACTTCTCCAGTTTTTGGATGACATCAAGGTTCATCTTTAGTGTGTGCTCCATGTCGGATACCTTTTCATTAAGAAATGAGATCTCCTTGATGTATGGTCTCTCAAGCTCAACCTCACAAATGCAACATCCAAGCTCTTCTTTCCATGAAGAAGCATAAACATGTAAGTATATAATAATTGACATATTGAACCTACCTAGAGAATAAGTGACTAGCGGCCATAATATAAAGCTATTTTCAAAAACTAATGAGGAATAACATAAGCTATATGAACTTATGTCAATCCGAAGAGGAACCGTAAAAACAAAGCTCTCTGAATCCCAAATCCTATACATGAGTTGATCTTGATAACACAAATTACATGAAATCCTAAAATTACATTGAGCAATAAGCACCAATAAAATAAATCATCTATTGTAATACAACGATTATTCATTCCTAGTGCATTCCTAATAACCCTATGATACTCTAATATCCACTTAAATCCCATCACTTAAGCAATTCTCCTATTAACACCTTGTAACGACAATAAGACATCATTTTAAGCATCATCTCGGATGCCGATTATGTGATAATGAGTGTGTGATGCTTCAAACGATTGTAGGGGTCTTGTTCTTGTTATTAGTAGATTCTATATCATGCCATGTGATTTTGAGAGAATTCTTTCTCTCAACATCTTGCTTCTCCTACAATATTTGATTGCACATGCCTCATTTTACAATGATATTAAATTTCAGGGAACCTTTTCTTCCTTGAATTCATGTTCGGAGTATTTAAAGAGCCTTGTTGGTCCTTCAGATGCATTCCTTATTTCAAAAGCAGTAGAAAAACTCTTGAGAAATGAGATGGGAGATTCTAGCCTAACTGTTGAGGGTTGTAAATTTTATGCCTTAAAGGGTAGCAGAAGAACCCCAATACAAAAATATTTTCATGTTGTTTGTACCAAGTATTTAGTCTTGTTTTCTAGACCTTTCAATTGCTTTAACAAGAACATCTCTTCTAAAATGAGGGATAACTTCATAATCTTGTTGTTGGTGCAAAGTTCAAGCCCACACATTTTTCTTGAGGTTCATAAAGATGTGAAGTTACATGAAAACCATTGCTAGTGGAGATTTATCTCTTTACCTTTGTAAAAGTCATTTCTTTTTTACTTGAGAATATTTGTATCACCTACCTAAAAAGTCGTGGACTTGTACATTGAGGGAATATCTCCAAGAATGAAGGTTCACTTTCAGAGAGATCCAAAAGTTAAATTCAAATTCAAATTTGAATGGAACACTTATATAAACTCACGTGAAAAATGCACGGTTAGAGTGATGATTTCCTGAGCTCTCCATTGCCATTTTGTTTATGTGTAAGGCATACATTGTAGCCTACACTAATCTCTATCATAAGGCTATGATTACCAAGCCTATGATCTTGTACAACATTGTTCATTAATACATTATACCTACATTGTTCATCTATGATATCTCTGTTATTATCATTTCTCACTGTCAACTTGTGTTGCTCATATCTCACTCATTTCTCCCCCAAATTTAATTATATATAGCTTGTTGGAAGCAACTCCAAGGTATCTACATTCTGCCAAATTTGAAGCAAATCGATTTAGCAAATTTGGAGAAGCGCATCCAACTAATCAAACTCTACAGAGGTCCTAAAAAAATCGAGGGTAATGATTAATTTGCTAAATTGCTTTCTCTGTGTATAGTTGATCATTTCAAGTGATTCCACTTGGAATCATTCGATTAATAAGTTAATTAGATATGTGTAAAAGGAATTTATCCAATTCCTACTGTACTGGTTGCATTGAGCATTACAAGTACCAGGTGTGGCCTGTAGGCTCTGTGATAAGAATGAGCCTGTTTTGTTTGATGAAGCACAAAATTCTGAAAATTGGATCGCTCGTATGCAATCAGAATATGATGCTATCATGAAAAATGGTACCTAGCCTTTAGGTGACTTGCCTCCTTGCACGAAGGCCATTTGCACTAAGTGGGTATACAAGCTGCCAAAGTGTAAGCCTAATGGAAGAATTGGCAAGTATAAAGCTAGGCTTTTTGCAAAGGGTTATGCTAAGGAAAGAGGCATTGACTTTGATGAGACCTTTGCTCCCACATGTCGAATGACTACTATTCATAGCATATGTGCACTTGCAGCTCATCATGGTTGGAATGTACATTAATTGGGCATTAAAACTGCATTTGTGAATGGTGATTTGCATGAAGAAGTATATGTTTTTCAGCCATGTGGCTTTGTGCAAAAAGGGCATGAAAACCAAGTTTGCAGGTTGAAAAAGACATTATATGGTTTGAAACAAGCACCACATACTTGGTATGAAAAGATAAATGCCTATCTAATTGCACATGGTTTTGAGAATAGTCCAACTAAAAGCACCTTATATATGAAGCATGCAAATGATGTGCTTCTGATCATTGTTGTTTATGTTGATGACATGCTGGATTGGTCCTCATGAGAAGCATATTGCTGATTTTAAGGTTGATTTGCATGCCTCATTTGAGATGTACCTTTTGGGGCATTTGCATCATTATTGGGGCATTTAATTTATGCAAGTTGATGGCTTAAAATATTGACACATTATTGTAGTGTTTTGGCCTTGACAACTTTAAACCTATTTCCACTCCTATGGAGACATGTTTACGATTGAGTCTTCATGATGCTAGAGATGCATTTGATGCTATTCTCTATCAAGAGACTGTTGGATGCTTGATCTACTTATGTATTACTCGGAAAGATATTCTGTTTGCTATCTCATAGATGAGCAAGTTTATGCATTATCCAGGTGTCAAGCATTACCCAGCAGTTAAGCACATCCTTCACTACTTGTTTGGTACCCGACTACTTGGATTGTTTTATCCCAAGGGGGATCAATACCGCCAAATTTGCATGCCTTTTCTGACTCTGATTGGGATGGCTGCTATGACACTCGTGTGTCCACTAGTGGCTTTTGCTTCATGCTTGGTAGTTCATGTATATCTTGGTTGACCAAGATGCAGCCTACTGTTTCGACTTCTAAGCACATTGAGGTGCATTATCATTATGTCAGGGAGAGGTTCCCTGTTGGAGAGATGAGCTTGGCATATGCACCCATGTAGGACAACATTGCCAACCTTTTCAGAAAGGCTCTGCCTAAGGACAAGTTTGAAGCTTTCATCAAATCTTTGGGCTTACTTCCTTTTGTGGATTGGTTCGACATTGCTTGGCACTTCCTTATATATAAGTGTCGATTCCTTGTTCAGTGCATCACTCCCATGGGGTTTTGTTGATATATTTAGGTAATGATGTGTTTGAACACTCTAGGAACATCGGGGCATTTTTTTCCATCTTTAGGACGTTTTTTCCCTTGGCTTGTTTATACGCCTATCGCCCTACCGAGTTACTTATCTTTGTACATTCTAGTGGTAATACATTTAGTATTGTGTGTTCTGCTCCAAGCTTCATCTTATTCCTTGTGTTGTTTGTGTGCTTCTGCACACCCCAAACTCCAACAAAGCAAGTACAATAAATCACACAGAGAAGATTATGCAAGTGCCAAAAAGTACACATAAATGGAAAAGATAGAAAAGAGTCGATTACATGAACCAATTGAGTACAACCAAGAATGGGGAAGGCACCAAGAGACTCTCTTGTGAAAATGATGCACTACAACAGATCGATGGTATACCGAGGTTTTTACCGAGGAAAATGAACGCGGCTTTATTTGCCGCGACGACAGTGTAAAGGTCGGTCTCCGCATCGATACCAAAGAGTCAGTATAGGCGTCGGTCTAGACGTCGGTAAAAGCATCGGTATATGCATCCGTATATGTGTCGGTATATGCGCCGGTATAAACATCAGTATACGCGTTGGTAATTGGTTTTTGCTGCATAGCCTCCTGGGTGTACCGTCGGTTATTCCGATGACACTACTGGGAGTACCATCGCTTAAATCGACAACCATACCTGCAAAATTTTTTTTGGGCAGAATGTTTTGTCTTTTGCTACAGCAACATTACCATGATGTTGCTGAACAAAATACAATACACTCTACCCAAAAAAAACCGAGTACATGTGATGTGTACTCTAATGACAACCAAAATATGATTTCATGAAACAGAGTATTATTGTACACAAAAGAGATCGATAATCAGAATGAACAATGAACCATTTACAAAAGAAGTTATATAGTTCAATAATGAAGCATGAACAAGAGTGTGGCAAACCACTGTCATATATGACGCTTTTACAAAATGTGGCAAAACAATGTATTGCCATATGGAAATCAAATACAAAATATTGGTCTTCCACTGCCACATGCAAAGAACGTTCCATATCAACAGTCTTGCAACAAAGAAAATTAATGGAAAGAGATAAATTCACATGAAAATTACAAACAAGTAAAAACCAAGTTTATAAATTAATTACCTCATCGCAAACGCTCCCATGAAACTACTGCACTGCGTCCCTCCAAGTCTTGCAACAGTGCAGTCAACCCATGACTATATCCACAAGACTCCTCCGATCGTGTTGGAGGACGACCCATTGCCAGCTCCTGAAACAAATATAAAAACATTAGAGAAATATATATGAGAAATTTAACACAAATAAATTCTATAAATGAAATGGTACTTACAAACTCAGACGCATCGTGTCGTATCCGCCGCTGCCCAAATGTGACGGTCCAACCGTGTCTAGACGTGTGGCTGCGGCATTTCGCTGGAAGCGATATCGATCCGGAGTCTGCTATTGCTCATCACGAATCATGTCCCACTCCTCAGCATCTAACCACACAGGCTTTGGTAAGCCTTCTCTAAATGCATCACGAGACTCACATCGTCGATGCGACATGACCTCACGTGCGGTATGCAGAATCCACTCTGAACTGACAATCGACTGTTCATCGGCTGGTCGGAACTCCTGGTAAATCATTTGTGTGATATAATTCTTCCGATCTTTATCCTGTTCACTCCATTTCCGCATGACGGAGTGTCCAAATCGGATGGAGCAAAGCTGTCGTATGCATGCACGCATTTCTTTGCCAGCCGCATCCATCATCGGAGCTCCATCTCGGATACTATACACCTTGGAGTCATCATGGTCATGAGCACCCCAAGGTGTACATGGTGTACTGCGTGGTGTACTACGTGGCGTACCTACATCTGAGGTACTCGTCCTAGGAGTAGAAGCGGGCGACACAACGTCCGGCGCACTGCCTCCACAACAACCGCCTCCTCCGCCTCCAGACCTACGTGTAGATCCACTCCTAGAACCTCGTGCTCCAGAGCGTGACCTCGATCTACGAGACGGGCCAGACCCTGTATCGCGCTGAGGTGTCAAACGCACATGTCTACTAGTAGATCCAGTAGGAGATCGCTGCAAAGATGGTCGTGGTGGAGTCACAAAGCTAGGAGACATACCTCCTACGGGAGTAGCACCACCCTCAGGAGTGACACCGGCAGGAGTGACACCGGCGGGAGTGACACCGGCGGGAGGGAGGCCAGCGGGAGTGAGGCCAACAGGAGTAAGGCCGCCAGGAGTGAGGCCAAGAGGAGTGCTACCATGAGCGATCCAATACTGTGATGCAGCGGCCATATATGCAAGAGGAACCTGAGAGATGAACTCCGAAAACTGCTCCTCTATCATGGACTGTGGAGTGACTGGAGGACTGTCTCCCATCGTGCTCTATAATAAAAGAACTCAAATAATTAGCATGCGATAAGAAAAATAATATAGGGAATAAACAAAAAAAAACCAAAAATTAGTACGTACAAGTCTTTTATTCAAAAGTCCTCTATTCTAGCATCCTCTTGAAGATCCGATGCACCGAGAATATCTATCTCTAAATTGATGGCTTCTAAATCGCTTGCTATGCTGGTCTCCTCCTGATCATCGTCTATTGCTTCGTCTTCTTGAACACTGACCTCTTCCTCTGGAACAATGATCTCTTCCTCCTCAACTATCGAATGAATCTCTGAGTCCACTAGAGATGGACTTTCTTCTACATCTGCATTTTCAAAAATTTGTCTACTACGTGGAGCGACTTGTAAAACATATAGCCACTTTGGGTCTTTTGAATCTGGTATAAAAACAACTTGCTCACAGTGTTCGGGAAGTACAAATGTATCCCTTTCATCTATCCAAAATCTTGTGGAGTCGACTTGAAGCAAATCGCTCTTATCTCGTCTCACTGTTGCGTTTCTTCCAGAGGTGACTACTTTGAACCATTTCACGTCAAAAACAAAGTAATCAAACTTTCTAGAAGATAGTTTCAAGATGTCTTGAAACGCACCACAATAATCTAACTCGCCTTCTAGAGCATTATCATCTCTTGCACTCGCTCTACTTTTTTGCAAAAAAATCACCATCACTCCACTATCAAAAGTATACCGGTTTTGATCGATTCGTGCGATTTGAAAGTGTCCTCCATGAGACCATAGTGCACCGTATTTGATATACTCCCAATCACATCCTTTTGCGAGTTCTTCTTCTTCTTCAGAGATATCTTCACCCGCTGCCTTTGCTTGTGAAACCGCTGCATCTAGCCATCTGCTCGTTGGAAAAGGTGGGAGAGGTCGAAGATTTTCTGGAAGAGGCAAAAATCGGGTAGAACGATTTCTTCGAAACTGAGCTCTTTCCTTTGCGTTAGTTTCCTTGGCAAGTTCATCTCTTTCTAACCACTTTTGCATAGGCTCAGAGTTAACTATGCAAAACTTCATTGCCTTGTCTCTGAAAGCTGCATCCATTTTTCTTTGCAATCCTTTACCTTGTGGTTCATCGCCTACAAGACGAACATCTTCATCATCGCTCCATAAGCGAGGCATTTTGGGATCCTATATACGTAGAAACTCAGTAATGAATACAAGAGATTCTTGTACAAGCCATCCCTCTGCCATGCTACCCTCTGGACGTGCTCTGTGTCAAACAAACCCTTTTAATGTCTTTATAAAGCACTCTAAGAAGAACATCCATCGACTATGGACAGTTCCTGCTATTGCAACTTTATTTACTACATGAACCAGTAAATGAAGTTGAATAGTGAGAATACTTGTGGGAAAGTATTTCTCTACCATACAAACAGCCTCGATAGCATTGAGTTTCGCACTCTCTATGCTATCTCTATTTATCTCTTTAGAAGATATCCACCGTACTATAGAACTAATTTTATAAATGGTTTTTCGTACATCCTCTGAAAGACAATCTTTTAGGGCTACAGGGAGCACAAACTGTAAAAACGTGTGCCAATCATGAGACTTGAGTCCTGCAAGATCGTTGTTTTGCGTGAAAGTAGTCTTTAGACATCTCATGCATCCAGTAGGTGTACGAAACTCTGAAATTGTTTTCTTCACTTGTTGCTCTTCCATCCTGCGAAGCACCCAAGGAGCTCTTGGTAACGATATTGTTCCGTTGGGCTTAGTAAATGCCCACAACTCTCGCATACGACCTCGCTCTTCTAGGTTGTCCCTTTGTGCTTTGCTTTCTTTCTTTTCGATCAAAGTTTTCCAAAGCATCTCTCCCACATTCTTGAAAATATGCATCGGCTCTACCAAATGATTGATCACCAATTCACTCCAATAAGGGATTTCATGAAAAATGGACAACCGTTTCATGCCAGCAACTGGATTTTTTGAATCCCACAATTGTTTCCAATCGCTAGCTTTCATTTGGTGTTGCGCTTGTCGACCAATTTGTCCTTCACATAAAACATGCCCATCAGGCAAATATCTATGATGTCCTTCATAGACAGCTTTACATAGTGCTTTGGAATAGCGTGCTTTGAGTCGTGGTCCGCATAAAGGACAAGCATGGTAACCTGAAATCGATAAACTTGAACATTCACCATAACCAGGCCAATCATGCATTGTCCACATAAGTATGCCTTGCACTCGCACATCTCGTCTTCTTATAGGTTGAGACATGTCACGCACAGTGATCCCATCCCATAAAATGTGCAGTTCTTCTACAAGTGGTGCAAGATATACATCCATATTTTTTACCTTATACTTACCTGGTACAATAAGAGCTAATAATAAATGGCCTTTCTTTGTGGCCAACCATGGTGGGATATTATAATTGACCAAACATACAGGCCATGTGCTCCATGAAGAACTGCGTAATCCAAATGGATTCACTCCATCCATAGCTAGGCCTAGACGTATGGACCGAGGCTCACTAGCAAACTCTCGCCACTTACTATCTATGTGCTTCCAAGCATCAGAGTCAACTGGCACTCGCATTACATTATCTGTAGACCTACTCTTTGTATGCCATGACATTAACTCAGCTATAGATTTGCATCTAAACATGTTCTTAATTCGTGGAATGATAGGAAAGTGGTGAAGAACCTTTGCGGGGATTGCTTCGCCTATAACGTCTTCTCTAAATCTATTTGCTCCACACTTTGGACATACATGGAGATGCTCATACTCATTCCAAAAGAGAATGCAATCATTTGGACAAGCATGAATTTTTGTATGATCCATTCCAATGGACTGTAAAACTTTTTTTGCATCTCCACGTGTTGGAGGCATGTCCTTGCCCTCTGGCAAAATTTGATCTTTAAGAAGCCTGCAATAAGCAATTAAAATGATATTAGTAAATGAAGTTATTGTGATACAACAATGAAAGCCAATTTTTTCTCCACTTACCTGAACAATTCAGTGACACTACTATCTGACCATCCATAAATGGATTGCAGATTGAGCATCGCAAGTGAAGCACGTAGTACAGATATCTCTGCTCCATTGTAAAGTGGTAAACGAGCTAATCTTCGCATGTTTTCATATTCTTCATCAACTTCTGATCGTGGAATTTCTATTGTGTCCATGAAACTCTCGTCGACACCTTCTTCACCATCATGATTTTCGTCCATCTCATAAAAAGCTTCAAGCATATCTTCCATATGCTCATTCTGTGTAATATTATTAGTGCTTGCTTCTACGTCTAAGTGCTTTTTTGCTCTCTTTTCTCCACAAGATGTTACCGGTGCAATGTCGTTTGGATCCATTGGCTCACCTAGGGTACCATGCGAATGATAGCGTAGGTTTTCCAGTCGACTCCTATCAAAGGATCCATACTCTCTAACATGTGCAGTACAAATCCGTCGTTTCCGATCAAATTTGATACTTGCACTGTGTGCAAGGACATGCCATTCTCTCTTCAGGATCCAAAGAACCCATCTGCTATAATATGGACATTTTAGAATATTTTAGAACATTTCTTTTTTTATTAAACCTAAAAATCTAACTCTTAAAGACCTAAATACTTAAATACCTAAAAAAACTTAAAATCCTAGTTTTAAAACCCTAATCTATATAGCTATCCTATTTTATCTATATATTCGGATTTTTTCTTGATTGATCCTATTTTATATATATATTTATTTATTTATTCAGATTTTATTTCTCTTAATTAACCTATATGTATGGACATTTTAGAATATTTTAGAACATTTCTTTTTTTATTAAACCTAAAAATCTAACTCTTAAAGACCTAAATACTTAAATACCTAAAAAAACTTAAAATCCTAGTTTTAAAACCTTAATCTATATAGCTATCCTATTTTATCTATATATTCAGATTTTTTCTTGATTGATCCTATTTTATATATATATATATATATTTATTTATTCAGATTTTTTCTCTCTTAATTAACCTATATGTATGCCTAAACCCTAAAACCCTAATCCAAATGACCTAAAACTAAAACATGTATATATATGTATGCATGTGTATATATATGTGTATATGTATATATATGTGAATATAGATAGGTATATAAGTATGTGTGTTTGTGTATTTATATATTCAAATTTTTTCTTTACTTAATTATATTTAATTATATATATTTAAGCAAATAATTTAAAACACTAGTTCTTTTTATATTTATTTATGTATATAATTATATTATTTTATATATATATTTATTTATATACTCATATTTTTTTTCTTACGTAATCCTATTTTTATATATTTAACTTTATATATTTAATTATAAATATTTAATTAAATTTCTCAAAACACTAGTTCTTTTAATATTTATTTATGTATATAATTATCTTATTTTATATATATATTTATTTATATATTCAGATTTTTTTTCTTACGTAATCCTATTTTTATATATTTTATTTTATATATTTAATTATATATATTTAATTAAATTATTTAAAACACTAGTTCTTTTTATATTTATTTATGTATATAATTATCTTATTTTATATATGTATTTATTTATATATTCAGATTTTTTTTCCTTACGTAATCCTATTTTTATATATTTAATTTTATATATTTAATTATATATATTTAATTAAAACCCTAATCTTAAAATTCTATGTATATTTTTGTATGCATGTGTATCTACATGTATGTAAGTATTATATGTATATGTGTGTTTGTGTATATATGTAATCTACGTATTAAAATCCTAAAACCCTAATCAGAAAGACTTAGACCTAAATCTGAAATACTAAACCCTAAAACCCTAATCTTAAATATGTAGACCTAAAATATGTATATTTTTGTATACATGTGTATATACATGTATATATGTATTACACATGTGTATGTGTGCATATATCTTATGTAAGTGTTATAAACCTAAAACCCTAATCTTAAAGATTTAAATCTAAAATAGGTATATTTTTGTATGCATGTGTATCTACATGTATGTATGTAGTATATGTATATGTGTGTTTGTGTATATATGTAATCTATATATTAAAATCCTAAAACCCTAATCTCCAAGAATGAAGGTTCACTTTCAGAGAGATCCAAAAGTTAAATTCAAATTCAAATTTGAATGGAACACTTATATAAACTCACGTGAAAAATGCACGGTTAGAGTGATGATTTCCTGAGCTCTCCATTGCCATTTTGGTTATGTGTAAGGCATACATTGTAGCCTACACTAATCTCTATCATAAGGCTATGATTACCAAGCCTATGATCTTGTACAACATTGTTCATTAATACATTATACCTACATTGTTCATCTATGATATCTCTGTTATTGTCATTTCTCACTGTCAACTGGTGTTGCTCATATCTCACTCATTTCTCCCCCAAATTCAATTATGTATAGCTTGTTGGAAGCAACTCCAAGATATCTACATTCTGCCAAATTTGAAGCAAATCGATTTAGCAAATTTGGAGAAGCGCATCCAACTAATCAAACTCTACAGAGGTCCTGAAAAATCGGGGGTAATGATTAATTTGCTAAATTGCTTTCTCTGTGTATAGTTGATCATTTCAAGTGATTCCACTTGGAACCATTAGATTAATAAGTTGATTAGATACGTGTAAAAGGAATTTATCCAATTCCTACTATACTCGTTGCACTGAGCATTACAAGTACCAGGTGTGGCCTCTAGGCTCTGTGATGAGACTGAGCCTGTTTTGTTTGATGAAGCACAAAATTCTAAAAATTGGATGGCTCGTATGCAATCAGAATATGATGCTATCATGAAAAATGGTACCTAGCCTTTATGTGACTTGCCTCCTTACAAGAAAGCCATTTGCACTAAGTGGGTATACAAGCTGCCAAAGTGTAAGCCTCATGGAAGAATTGGCAGGTATAAAGCTAGGCTTTTTGCAAAGGGTTATGCTAAGGAAAGAGGCATTGACCTTGATGAGACCTTTGCTCCCACATGTCGAATGACTACTATTCATAGCATATGTGCACTTGCAGCTCATCATGGTCTGAATGTACATTAATTCGGCATTAAAACTCCATTTTTGAATGGTGATTTGCATGAAGAAGTATATGTTTTTCAGCCCTGTGGCTTTGTGCAAAAAGGGCATGAAAACCAAGTGTGCAGGTTGAAAAAGACATTATATGGTTTGAAACAAGCACCACATACTTGGTATGAAAAGATACATGCCTATCTAATTGCACATGGTTTTGAGAACAGACCAACTAAAAGCACCTTATATGTGAAGCATGCAAATGATGTGCTTCTGATCATTGTTGTT